>ML777885.1:387167-423845 GCA_009831015.1 Picea engelmannii
TCATCATCATCATCATCATCATCATCATCATCATCATCATCATCATCATCATCATCATCAATCGCACATAAATCATAATCCATTAATATAACATATATATTTTAAAAAATAATTTGTTTTAATTAATTTTTTTTATTATTATTATTTTAATAAAATAAAATAAAAATTAAATGTTAACCCATTATTTTAGTTTAAAAATCTTTTATATTATTATGAGTAAAGAAATTTTTAACCCATTGTTTTATTTCAAAAATCCTTATGAGTAAGGAATGTTACTTTTATTTTTAAATATTAAAAAAAATGCCATTGCTTTTATGAATTTTTTCATATGATATATAAGTGAAACTAATTTTAAAATATCATAATAATAATTTGGTGGAAGTTTTATGGTCAACTCGGAAATTTAAACAATGCTTAAAATAATAATTTGGTTGAAGTTCACTATATTCTAGGTTATATGGTTAGCTTCAAAATAATAATGTGGTGGAAGTATTATGTTCAACTCGGAAATTTAAACAATGCTTAAAATAATAATTTGGTTGAAGTTCAGTATATTTTAGGTTATGTGGTTAGCTTCATTTATGTTTATTATATAAATTAGTTAGAAACACTTTAATGTAAAAGTAAAACTGATATAAGCATGAAATATTGGGTAAAAGTAAAACTGATATAAGCATGAAATATTGGGTATGGAGATGATTTTTTATATAAAATATTTATTTTAATTATGAATTTATAAAGTAGAGAAAGGGATGCAATCTCTTTAAGTACAAATTTTAATTTTTTTTTCAAGTTTTGCACCGTAACAAATGTTTGCACGTGAAGAGATATAATTCCTTTTACACTTGATAAGTATTTTGCACTAAGATGGATCTATGCTAGTTTAATACATTAATATTAAAATATTAAAAATATTAATATTTGAGTGTATAGGTTTTCATAATTATTTATAATGCTAGGGAATTTTCAGGATTCAAACTATGTGTGAAGTTTTGAAACATCCAACTTTTAGAATGGACACTCCAGTCTCCACTCATCATTAGGGATGTGGAAGTTAGAAGCTGGAAGGATAGGAGGGAGATGTTGAGTGATACTTAGAAGAAAAGAGAAGGTAAGAGGAAGTAATGGGTAGAATTGAATAAAAATATAGTTGTAAAGATTAGGGTATTTAGATAAAAGAAAAAAAAGGAAAGTAATAAATTATTATAGTAAGGTAGAGAATCAAAAAAATTAATTATAGTTATTAATAAGAAATCAATATTAGGAACGAAAATCAATAATAGATATTAATAAAGTATTAAATTATATTAAATAAAGTTGAAAAGAAGACTTAAATTATAAGACTGTAAATTAAATAAAAGATTAAATTATAATAATAAGATAATAATCAAATGTAGATAATGAAAGAAATTAATTAATTCTAGGTGTTAATAAGAAATTAATAAAAGATATAAAAAAATATAAGCTATAATACTAGGGTAATAATTAGAGGTGGGAAAAAACCGTGAAGATTAGCTAATTGGTTATAGGGTATTAAGAGAGAGGAAGAAAGAAATTAATAATAGATATTAAAAGAATATTAAATTATATCAAGTAAATGTGGAAAAGAAGTTGTTAGTGAAGGTAAAGGAAATTTAAATGGAATAAATTCAAACTAATATTTTAATATATTTTATAAAATATATGAATATATATTAAAATATTTCAACTTTTTTAAATATATTAAAAAAGTAATTATATATTAAACTAAAGTAATTATGATATAAGTATGAAATTATCGAGTAAAGAGGTGATTTGTTATAAAAATTGTATACGTTAATATTTAAAATAGTGGCAGGCTAAACATTTTATGAAATGAAGATTTTTTTTCGAGGACATTTACTAGAAGTCTCAAGAATGGGTGATCTGCTTGCATTTGGCATATCTGATCTTGAATTTGGTAATCAAAGAACAGAACGACACGCTTAGCTGTGCAGATGGGAGAAGAAAGACAGTTCCAAGCTTCCATCTTATTCAACGATCACATTCCCGCTACCTTATCATCCCTGCCGATAGGCATGGTATATAGATTTGAGTTAGGCTTGAATTTCTATAAGTTCATGGTTGACCAAAAAATATACACCTCTTTATCTAAAGTTTTGAAAAATAATGATTTATTTTAAATTTCAAATCTCATTTATCTGAGATCTTATTGGCCAAATACTTGAAGTCTTATTGTTGCCTTCACTCCCCCCAATGTTATTGTAATAAATATTCCTGCCATCTAGTCATTTCATGCCTGCTCCTTCTCTCCCTATCTCCTTAAACAATACTTTCATTATTATATTCGGCAGGTATATGCTACCTAGTAGCCTTGTTTTATTTTGTCTCAATCACTCCACTCTCACGTAATTCCCTTCATATTAAAGGTGGAGTGCATGTGCTCTCCTTCAATTTCATGTCCTCGTGCCACCCACCCAATGAGAACCTCTGATACCCCACCCAACTACTTGACTTTCGATTTTCGCCATGTCATGGGCAAGAGCAAAGCCAAGAACACTACTATTTTGGAGTCTACTCCTTTGTTTTAAGACAAACAAAAAATGAATTCAGGGCGGTCCAATCCATACACCAACTAGAATTGAGTTAGCCTGTGAGTTCCATGTATATTTTTTTTGGAGATGTTTTATTCATATGGTCTTTTCAGTGAAGAAAAGAATTAAAAACATGATGTACTTTTGAGCAAATAAGAAACACACTTTATATATAAAATATGATACAGACAATGTTGTACATAAGGGTGTCTAAGAATTTTCATTGGCCTAGTGAAGTTGTGTTGTAGTAACAACAATAGTAGGTAGCTAAAACAACAGTGATATGACCTTTGTAGTAAAGCTCGAATTGTAGAAATAGCATGGACATCCCAGAAGCACTATTTAGAAGATTTGAGAAAAGACACTTATGTTCTAAGGCAAAGGCAGTTTGAGCAGTGGGAAATTACACATAAATTTTTGTAATGGCATTGAAAAATGGTTGAGGGAGTTAACTACGGATGAATGTATGAGTTTAAGAAGAAATCTTTGGAAGAATAACAAAATTTATTGGCGATGTTGTTAGGGGCATCAATAACTTTAAGTGGGAGAGGATGTAAGGTCTTAGACTTGAATAAATTTTGGCACCTCCACCACAAAATCATTTCGATGGTCATTGACTAGCATGGACAAAAGAAACAAGAGGTTTACTAGCTAGACAAGTTACTTTGGGCACCCTTGCATGATGGAAATGCACATCATAGACTTATTGGGTGCTCTTGCATGAAAGTGGGTTGCACCAAAAACATTGGACAAGCTTCAGTTGGTTGTGACAATAGATTATAAGGTTGGATGAGCATGCTTTGGGTAGTCTTGTATAATGGCAAGGCATGCACAAGTGCCAGATGGCTTTGCAAATTTTTTTGGCTAAGTATGAGAACAAGATAAAAGTTGTCACTTGAAGTTTCTTATAGAGACCTAGAGTGAGTTGGATAGTGGACTTTCCTTGGTTCATAGGTGCACAGGTAGTAATTCCTTGACTTGGGTTGTAACACCATAATCCATGAGCATAAGTGTCTAAAGAGTTGGGAATGCATCAATGGATAGATGCTTGGCATGACTTGCAACACAATGAATGGAAAGAAGTGCATTGGATGTCGTTCAAGCAAGACAATTGATCGATGGATGCCTAAGACAATTGGAACACCTTAGGTTCACAAGCCAGACATGCAGATCCAAAGGGCTCAATGACATGGCGGAAAAAGGGGTTGATTACAGGTTTAATCCACTCTATATGTGGAGTGCATTTCAATTCACCTTAGAAGGTGTAAAATGTAAGGAAACATCTACTATATAAAGAGGACACCTACATTGTGTAAACACACATTGAAAAAAGTAACTGAGAGAAGGGTGTACAAGAAGCTCTACAATTCGGTTAATTCTGGGGTTGGCACCATGGAGTACTTGGATACTAGTGGAGTGAACTAGAGAAGAGTGAGAACCTACAGGAGGAAATCCTATAGATGGTTCGGGAGTTAGATCATGCAATTTTGTTGAGTAGTAAACAATAGGAACTATTTTTGGGGCACAGTTGGATGTGTGCCTATTGTGAATTTTGTTGTATTGAACTTAGTTGTAGATCTAGCTAGCTGTAACATAAGGTGTAGTTATGGGCATACTTTAAGTGAAGAGGTATAGTCTAGTTGTAGTAGGTGCATGCTAGCCAAGCCCCTATGACTAAGACAATGCAATGTCGCATGACATCAAGCATTGAAACAAAGATGTGAAACCACAAGTCTACAAAGAAAAATTTAAGTGAGACAATAGGTTTGGGATAGAAGGTTTTTGACCTCCCATCCATCCATGAAAGAAAAAACTTAAGACATATCCTACATGTTAAATTGGTCTAACAATGATTATGAGGAGGAGGAGGAGAAGGAGGTTATTAATGTCCATTCAAACCAACTTTGGTCTATCAAACCTTATGAAAGTAAGGAGTTACCCAGTTTTCTTTAGAATTTTATTTTCTATGATCAAATAACTTTAACAGAAGCATTTATAAATCACTAGAGTTTTGATGAGTCAGAAGGTTAGAAAGGTCAGTATTGTAACAAATATTCTAAAATTGCAAATTAATGTGAGTGTACTTATGACATTCTAAAATAAAGTGCTCTTCATCTTCAACCCTCTTAGTGTCAGATAGATGAAAAATTATTTTCGTCCATGAATTTTTAGGAAATTTCCAATGCCCAACATATACTTTTGATTTTATAGATTGGGATTGATAAACGATTATTGTTACTTTGCAAAGTGGCCTTTTTCTTGATACTCCAATGATATAGCTAGGTCTTGGCATATTTATTCCAACCCTACTTGAGGTACATAAGGTGTGTTCTATTTAATAATAATAAGAAAAAAAAGGTCACGGCCAAGGCAAACACCAAATTAGTGTATGAGACCTCCCTTGTTTGCAAGACCCTACCCCCTTTGGATTTGAACATGTAACCTCTTAGGAGGAAACACATATTCTTAACCATTAAACCCACGTTGACAATGTTATAGGTTATAAAACACTTTTGAGTAAAAATATTACAACCTCAAACTTTACAACTTTAATAAAAACACTTTATCAAAAATATTTTTAATATATTAAAAATAAAAATTATACATCGTTTTTTTTATATAATAATAAAATAATGAACAATTTGTGTTTATAATCCATTCTCAAATCAATAATTTATGTTTCAACCTCAATGTGGTTAATATTATAGTTAACTATATACAACACATAATCAATATTATAAATCATCAATTAATATATAATTAATCATATAAATAAATTACATGTAAGTTACTGAAGTATATTGTCGATAAAAGTTATATAAATTAAAATTATATATATTCATATATAACACTGAAATGAGAACATTGTGATATAGACAAAGAAATAAGAGCAATTGGTTACAAATAAAGATCATTGTCATTTGCACCATGCCTTCATGTAGGAGAGTCAACATCCATATCACATAAAAATATTAATCATAATCACATATGAAACTAAAATTTGAAATCGAGTTAACTAAATTTTAATACCAAATTTGGGTTTACAATATATTAAAATTTGAAATATGAAGCATGCTATTTTGCATCATTGAAACATAACTTGTATATAGGTATCTAAATATGCACACCGATGCTAGTGCCTAGGATACCATCAACATCACACTACTTCCATGGAAACACGATATCAAATGATTAATAAAAACATTAGTATTATTAAAAATTAAATGAGCATTTCAATTTCAAATTATATAAGCCTATTTGTATTGATTCATACCACTACAATAGATGAGACATTCATGGGCTTGCATCATGATGAAAAATTGTTTGGTGCCACTCACCTCCCACATGATAGTGCCATTGAAAACACCATTTAACTAGACATTTTTGTGAACACAATAAATTTATATATCAAGATCAATAAATACATAATAATCATTGTTTCAACAATTGATTGATAACTAGATTTGACGATTGTTTCACAAATTATACCTCATTGAATTGAAACTAAGGTTGAGTTTCCATATCTAGGAGGATGACAATGTGTGCATGTTTGGGATAAAATCCAAGTTCAATATCATCAACAACACCCTTTTATTTAACCTATACAACAAGAATGGGTGACATGCGAAGAAATTTACAATGAAATAACCAATTGTAAATATGTAAGCACATAAACAAATTATATTTGAACTTATAGAATTCAATGATATACTAACCCAGTCTCCATTTATTGTAAGTGGACAAGAATCCTCTAAATGAAGTCAATATTATGAAGCAATGTAGATATTGCATGTTATTAAAAAAAAAGGATCAATTAATGTGTTAATTCTACATGTACTCCCATGATAAATTAATGACTAATAATGATAATTTTCAGCATGTACATAGATCGATAAAACTTTAATTGGTCCTTAGGATCTAGCCTACATCTCTCGCGCAACTAAAAAATATGAATAAAAGAGTTTCACAATGTAATATAGTACATCTTTTTGGGATACAAAATAAACTACATTAATGTCCATCTATTGCACATCGGGGTGTGTTAAAACAAGCAGTAGTCTATATATCTCCCTATATAAGGAAACTAAAACACTATCTAATGTAGTGTGCATCGTTGTTTTCCACCACATCCCTCCCATCAACTCCAATCTTGGATAGGTCTACACACTTAAGTAAATAATAATCACCATATAAATTTGTCACAAAATTGGATTTCATGTGTAACACAAACTCACTATATAAATATATTGTGAAATACAATGGCACCTCATCATGGTGTGGGAACATTCCCCACACTCTAATGAATATATGATACACATGAGGAACTTCAACTTCAAGCCTAAAACGCTTGTAGTTAAAGTAGATTCCCCATTGAATAATGAAGAGGGACATCAAACAAGGTAAACATCACATGATGTCCCCTCAAAGATGCTTTCACTGCATCCCACTTATTGGTCCATGGCACCTTACACCTGCTCCTCATAATAATATTATTTCAAAGGGAAATATATAGCCCAACTCTCCTACATAGCATCAACAATTGATTGGCACTCATAAACATCATTGTCATCAATAAATGAATGCCACTGTAACGTACCCATCCAACTAGGTTGGGCCAAACCATGCAAAACTCTCCCATTATCAACTATGATACCATTTTTGTAATGTACCTAGCCTCTAGCTAAGCAATATTATGTGAGGAATAGACATAAAAATGAAACTTCTACTAACTAAACTAATTCCTTTAGTGTTAGTCGATTTCATGTAGCATACAACTACAAATTTATAACGGATTTAGATATAGTCTATAAAAATAAAATAGATGCATCTAAAGCATTGTAATAATCAACAATAAATACAACTAAACTATTCATTACAACAACATATAAGTCATTCTCATTCACACAGATTTCATGCGCAACAATAACACATGTAAATAACTCAGTACATGGTAGACACTTATCTTTAAACAAGAATCCTACAACCAACTGCTTGGGACGGATGTTCCACCCAACCATAGACTGACTGTTCCAAATCTCAATAGCCAGTTACCTTCGAGACGAGGCTAGTAATCCATAAAAGAGGGTTCTCTCTCACAGTCCACTCGCAGCTCATAAATCTCATAACCCAATCGATATTCTCCTACAACTCTCCTGATATTTCTACCAGCTCTCTTTCTCTTGACTTTCCCAACCTAAGGAATGCATCATTCATTTATCGGGGATCATCCAAGGGATGTACCATCTGTTTACCAAGGAACCCAAATGATGTACCATTCATTTATCAGGGTTAACCCAAGGTATGTACAATATGTTTATCAGGGGTATCCCAAGGAATGTGCCATTCATTTATCAGGGTCTCTCTGGCACAAGTAACTAGGAATATATTAGCTAGGAACTCAAGGGAACTTGTTGCTAGGAAAAATATCAACAAACCAAAAACAACACTTGTTGTTTAGTGCAACTCACACAAGAGTTCACTCTTCATGCCTAACAACATGGCTCTTCAGTTTTCCAGCTCCAATTTGCTCCAAAGTTTTCCCTCCATGGTTGCACCAGCTCCAAGATATATTTCTTTCTCTCTTCCCTTCCGTCCCTTGTACAAAGTTGACTTACTAAAACTACCGTACCAACCCATACAAATTTCCTCTCTTGTGGATTTCCTTTATTGACTCACACTCTTCCCCAAGGTTATTGTACTCAACCCCCATGTTCCCAATAAATATGGGATGTGAGCACTCACACCCACCCTCTTACATGTATTCAATGATTGGATTTGAGAACACTCAATCAGAAAGTGGAATGTTCGTATACAATAAATAATTTTAGGAAAACTGGGTTGAGTTAATATACATGGGTAATTCCCCTTTTGACCCATCTTGGCCATTATCCTAGACACTTCCCTCTCTTGTCGATTAATTCATCCTTCATCTCTTGTCCATGTCCCCTTAGAAGATGGCATCACATTTTTATTATTAAAACATTGAAATACAATTCTCATATTACATAGCTTGGTTGTAGCCACATATTATATCCACATAAGAATTAATTAAACTGGGGATTATAATGGGGATGTTACATTTCCCATCCCCTAAAATTATCTGTAGTCCTCGGTGAACTCTCTCTCTCTCTCTCTCTCTCTCTCTCTCTCTATATATATATATATATATATATATATGCAATTTTACATCATAATACTTAGAAATAAAAAAAATCTACAATTTAACAACTTCAACCATCAATTTCTTGTTCCTCTCAACTCACCAACCCAAGGAATGCACCATTCATTTATCAGGGTTAACCCAAGGGATGTACTATCCGTTTATAAAGGATAACCCAAGGAATGAGCCATTAATTTATCAAGGTCGCAAACACAATTGGCTAGGATTCTAAGATGTGGTTCTAGAACACTAGCTTTCCAAAATGGAGTCTTGCATTTTGTCTTCTTCAAAATTGTCAAAAAATTGTGGGTACACTTCCTGCATGTTTTCTTCATTCTCCCATGTAGCATCTTCAATACCGTAGTAGATCCATTGAACCTTTACCATCCCTATGGATTTGTTCCTCAGCACTTTGACTTTCCAGTCTAGGATGCGTACTGGTTCCACCCATAAATCTCCTTTGTTCTCTACTTGGATCACATTCCAATCAATTATGTGGTTAGGATCATGCACATAATTCTTTAATAATGATACATGAAATACATTATGCACTATTATGGATGCAAGAAATGCTATCATGTGTGCAACTAGACCTATCTTTTCTAATATTTCAAAAGGTCCACAATATCTTACTTCCAACTTTGGGCAATTTCCTAATATTATCGAACTTCTACTTTCCTTTACATATAAGAACACATGTTCTCCCACTTTAAAGTCTCTGAAGACTTTGTTCTTGTCTACATAACTTTTCTTCCTATCCTGGGCAGCCTCTAAATTCCTCTTTATCCTTATCATATTCTCTTGAATTTCCTTCAACAAATATGGCCTAACAATTGTTATATCTGTTGGCTTATCCCAATTCACTAGAGTGCTACATTTTATGTTAGTGACCTAAACCCTCATTTAGGTAGAATAATATATTTCCATGTAATAAAGGTCAATATTAACAAGGCCTAGCAATAAGGAAGAATAAGTCCAATGTAAGAAGACCTAATAGAAGCTTCCGCTTCTAGAAGGATCTTCCTCTAGATGGTTATTTTGGTAGACATATTAAGTATAAATATGAGTTGAGGGTATGAGAACTGGTTTCTTGGATATTATTTTAATAGAGCTCTACTCTACTAGAGGTTGTCCCCTCGAAGAGGCAAGTGAACATTACTCTCGGTAATCAAAGTGTTATTTCTGGTGTTATTTTGTTATCATCTTGGTATTATCATGGTGTTGTTCTGGTTATATTGTTGTTCATCTGCCATTTCTAGATATTTATTTCTGTTTTGCATACTTTTTATATCTGGAATATTACAAGTGGTATCAGAGCACCTTCCCCGGCAGAAAATTGTGCTTTAATTTATTTTTTTCAGGTTAGAGATGTATTTCGATGTCTTTAAGCTATAGAGATCTGTCGTTACATGCATAAACCCACGGTCAGGGATTCATACACACAGGAAATACAAGTGTTACTCAAGCACACATCTGTTGGCCACCCTTGTAACCCTTGTTGGTACCCCTTCAAGTGGTAGTGCATTACACATCACCTATATACAGATCAGACTAGATCTCCTGAAGCCCTCTGTAGATAAACTGACCAGCCTCTTGACTACTATAGTGCCACCAGGAAAAACACTCGGGAAGATACTCTCTAGTATCTGGGTAGTCGGGTAGTATGGCTAAGGGTACGGTCTAGCCTCCTTAGTTGGTTCCCTGAGATATTGGGCCATGTACTATTGTTGGACCCCACACATATATCAAAGATCTATAGCATAGGGAAAACCCTTGTCTGTAGAACCCTTGAATACCTAACCCTTGGGATGAAAATGAAAACAGAATAGATAAGATCTATTGAGGTGCAACAGTGTCTCCTGCATTCGAGTTGCAAAATTAGTACACATTTCTTCGTGTTAAGCATTTGTACACTTCATCACTACAATATTCTTCAAATTGAAGTATAAATCCACAAGAGTAAAAAAAATTGAATATGGATCCTGTTGGCACTATTATTTGATACTTATTCCGTTGGTTTTCTCTCTTCTCCCTGATCCCAATCATACATATCATTTTTCAGAAAAAAAAAAAATTGTGGACCCAACCTCCTTCCAACACCCTTATTTGGGCTTTACCCCATTGGATTCACCTCATTGCCCTGATCGTTGTGATACACTTCACCCATAATCCATTTTTTTGTGGTCCCACCCACCCCTTTTCTTGTTCCCTAGTCATCATGGCCCATACACATAGCCAAGACTTGGAAGCTCGCTTAAATACATTGCACTCTAATTTCACAGAAATCCAATAAGATGTGTGACACATCAATGCCAATATTCTCTCCATCAATAAAAAAAAACATTCCTGCATTGCGGGTTCAGTCGCTACCTCAATCGAGGAACTCAGACAGGAGATCAAATAAGACATTACTACACATCTTTAATTTGTCGCTACGACAATCTGTGCTAAGCTGCATATCCCTGAAGATCTTCCCTTGTCTGACCCACCTTTGCATACCAAAGGTGAAACTTCCTCTCATTCCCAGAATTTTCAGCCCCATCACTTTCAGTGTGACCTACGCCTTCCATGTGTGGATGTGACCAAATTTTATGGATCGAATCCCATTGGTTGGGTAACTCAAATGAAACATTATTTCTCTTTGTATGGCATTACATATGAGTTGTCCAAACTTTGATATGGTGTTCTCCATGTAGATCAAGAATGTTGGAAATGGTGGCAATGGAGAACAAATTCCTACCAAGGGTATGTGTATTGGACACACTTTTTGGTAGAGATTTATGAACGCTTTGACACTGGCACTAACCATTTAGGACGTTTGACAAAGTTGAAACAATCTGGCACAATGGAAGACTTTATAACTGCTATCAAGCGAATGGATTTTCGTATAGAGGGAATGTCTGATGTTTTTTTCCGAGAATGTTTTATGAGTGGCCTCAACGATGAGATTTGTGCTCATGTCCTCATGGCTCAGCCTTAGAGTTGGGTGGATGCTACTAAAAGAGCTAGGGAAGCACAACAGGTTGTCTCTTCTCAAAATAAAAAACCCTCCTTTATTCCTCACACTAAACCAGTAAATCCCACTCCTCCTTCTACTCCACTCAAGATCCAGAAATTGACCAGGGTTGAAATGGTTGAATGCCAACTCAAAGTTCTTTGTTATAATTGTGATGACAAATATTTTTTAGGACAAAAGTGTAAGGAACAAAATCTTTTTATGGCCATCTCAGAGGATGCTTCAAAAGAGGTTGTTGAGGCTCCCCTCCTATCTGTGTCACCTAAACCCACAGACATAACCCCTCCCCAAACCAATCATTTCCCTAAATGATATCACTGGCTTCTGTCCTCCCTAAACCCTCAAGATAATTGGTTACATCAAGCATATGAAGGTCATCATTCTTGTTGATAGTGGAAGCACCCATAATTTCATTCATCGTTGCATTGCCCAAGAAACTAATTTCTACATCTGTGTAGTCAATAATTTCCAAATCATGATTGCCAATGGTGGGTCCATGAAATGTGAAGGGCATTGTGAAAATGTGTGTCTCAAAATTGGTGACTACCATCTGAAATATCATATGTTTGCTATCGACATGGGTGTTTGTGACATTGTGTTGGGTGCAGAATGGCTAAGGACTTTGGGTCTAATTCTCATGGATTTTAAGGAATTAACCATGCAATTCAATCAGGAAGGCCAAAAATATAAGTTCCAAGGCATCATCGTCGGTTCTCTGGAGATCATTAGTTCCCATCACATGGAAAAGATGCTAAAAAAATATCATTATGACATTATTGCCCGACTCCATGCCATCCAAGACACTGAGACACCCTATGTGTCGCAGGACCTCCAATCCATCCTCTCTAAACATCAAATGTTTTTTTCCACTCCCCAGGGACTCCCTCCTTCCCATGGTGTTCATGATCATTCCATTGCCCTTGTCCTAGGAAGCCTTCCTCCCAATATCTTTCCCTATCGTCATGCCTTTTCCCAAAAAAAATAAATTGAGAAAATGGTTCAAGAACTACTCAACGTGGGTGTTATCCGCCATAGTATGAGCCCCTACTCTTCTCCTATGATCATGGTACTTAAGAAAGAAGGTTCTTAGCACATGTGTTCGGATTATGTGCCCTCAACAAACTCATAATTAAAGACAAATTTCCCATTCCTGTCATTGATGATCTCTTGGATGAATTGAGTGGTGCCGAGTTCTTTACTAAACTTGATCTTTGTATAGGATACCACCATATCCGTATGAAAGAGGAAGACATTCCTAAGACTTACTTTAGAACTCATGAGGGTGGCTATGAGTTTTTGGTCATGCCCTTTGGCTTGTGTAATTCTCTATTCACTTTGCAAAGCCTCATGAATCATGTATTTCATCCTTTTCTCTGTCATTTTGTGTTATTTTTCTTTGATGATACCCTCATCTACAACAAAACCTGGACAAACCATATTGCTCATGCGGATCAAGTTCTCCATCTACTCTCTCAGCACAAACTTTTCCTAAAACAATCTAAATGTTCTTTTGGCGCCTCAAAAGTAGAGTACTTGGGTCATCTTGTTGGCAAGGATGACGTCGGGGTGGATCCTAAAAAGATTGAAGCTATGCAAGATTGGCCTCACCCAAGACTCTCAAAATCTTGCAGGTATTTTTGGGTTTAACAGGTTATTATCACAAGTTTGTTAAGAATTATGGAAAGATTGTGACACCTCTCATTGCACTCTTTACAAAGAATTCTTTCACTTGGACTCCAACAACTGCTTAGGATTTTCAAATCGTGAAGATGGTCATGTACACCACTCTAGTCCCGACCCTTCCTAATTTCACAAATACCTTTGTCCTGGAATGTGATGCTTCAGGGAAAGGAATTGGCGTTGTCATTATGTAAGAGGATTGGCCTTTGGCCTTTACCAACAAAAAACTGTCTGAGAGAAATTTGGGCAAATCAATATATGAAAAGGAAATGTTGGATATTCTGCATGTCGTGGATCTTTGGCGACCTTATCTGTTGGGGAAACGCTTCCAAATTAAGATAGATCATCAAAGCCTCAAGTATTTTCTCGAACAATGCCTTTCCTCCCCTGAGAAAAAAAAATGGGTGACTAAGCTCTTGGATATGATTATGAGATCATTTACAAAAAAGACAAAGACAATGCGGTTGCTGATGCACTTTCCAGAAAATATGAAGATGAAGGGTCTCTTTTTTCTCTCTCTTTCATTGTACCAGATTGGATCCAAGTTGTTCGCCAGGAATGGCTACATAATCCCAAAAGTTTGCATATGATACAACAATTGCAGTCCAATTCTCCAGTTTCCCCAGGGTACTCCTGGCTTAATGATGAGCTTAGATACAAAGACTATTTGTATTTAAGTAAACAGTCAAAACTTAAATATGCGATACTTTTTGAGCTTCATGCTACACCCACAATTGGGCACTTTGGGTTTACCAAAACCTATGACTGGGTCAAACGTTATTTTTTCTATGAGGGTATGAAATAGGACATTCATAATTTTGTGGTTGAATGTGATGTGTGTCAATGAAACAAGGGTGAAACTATAAAATCTTCTGGAACACTACAACCGCTTTTGATTCCACCTTCTATTTGGTGGGATATCTCTACGGATTTTATTACCAACTTACCTAAATCAGGCAATAAATCAGTCATCATGGTGGTAGTTCATCTTCTTTCCAAGTATGCTCATTTTTGTTCTCTTCAACACCCATTTAAAAAATCTATTGTGGCTCAAATTTTCATGGATCTGGTCTTCAAGATTCATGGCATGCAACATTCTATTGTTTTTTATCGCGACCCAACTTTCACCATCTATTTTTGGAAAGAACTGTTCAAGCTACACGGCACCCAATTGCATCTCAACACAACTTATCATCCCTAGACTGATGGTCAAACTAAAGCTGTCAACAAATTTTTGGAAACATATTTTAGGTGTTTTGCATCGGAAAGGAACAATCAGTGGGCTCAATGGTTACCACTAGTTGAATGGTTCTAGAACACTTTGTACGATACAACTACGTGCATGACTCCTTTTGAAGTGGTATATGGAAAAAATCCACCTTCAGTCCTCTCATATTTGTTAGGTGTCTCGAATCTCGAGGAGGTTTCTCAAACACTTACAGTTCAAGAAGCTATTCTTCATACCCTCAAAGACAATTTGGTCATGGCCCAAAATCATATGAAACAACAAGCAGATCAAGGTCGCTCTGAACGCCAATTTGCAGAAGGGGATCATGTGTTTCTTTGACTGCAACCTTACAAACAACCTTCCCTCAAGGATGACCATTGTGAGAAACTAGTGCCCAAATTTTATTTTCCTTATACTGTTCTCAAGCATGTGGGATAGGTGGCCTATCAGTTAGCTTTGCCTAGTCATTCTAAGCTCCATCCCGTTTTTCATGTTTCCTACTTAAAGAAGGTGATTGGAACTAAGTGCCAAACTCAAACCAACCTTCTTGAGTTAGACGAAGAAGGATCCATTTGGATGCAACCACGAGCATTTTTGGACCAATGTGAGCATCGAATATGTCAACAAACCATCAAGGAAGTGTTAGTCTAGTGGAAAGATACAACTCCAACAAATGCCACTTGGGAACCAACTACCATTTTGTAGCAATTTCCCCATCTCAAGCCTTGAGGACAAGGTTTTTTTTAAGGGGGAGGACATGTTAGGGACCTAACCCTCATGTAGGTAGAATAATATATTTCCATGTAATAAGGGTTAATATTAATAAGGCCTAGCAATAAGGAAGAATAAGTCCATTGTAAGAAGACCTAATAGAAGCTTCCACTTCTAGAAGGATCTTCCTCTAGATGGTTCTTTTGATAGACATATTTATTATAAATGGGAGTCGAGGTTATGAGAACTTTTGTCTTGGATATTATTGTAATAGAGCTCTACTCTGCTAGAGGTTTCCCCCTCGAAGAGGCAAGTGAAAATTTCTCTCGGTAATCAAACTATTATTTCTGGTGTTATTTTTTTATCATCTTGGTATTATCATGGTGTTGTTCTAGTTATATTGTTGTTCATATGCCATTTCTAGCTATTTATTTATGTTCTTCATACTTTTTATATCTGGAATATTACATTTTCTGACATACAATGCTACAAGCAAACTCATCTTCAATGAGGCCGAGTGCCCATTATTGTAGGAAAATTCAACTAAATAAATATATTCTTGCCACTTTGATGGTTGATCCATCACATACATTCTAAGCATGTCCTCAATTAACTTGTTATTCCTTTCTATTTGCTCGTTTGACTTTGGATGATACCTTGTACTAAGATTTAGATTTGTTCTAAATCCTTTAAACAAACCTTTTCAAAATTTGAAGTAAGCATTGGATCTCTATCTGAAACTATTGTCTTAGGTACTCCATGTAACCTAGAAACTTCCTTCATATAAATTTTTGAAATATTTTTTACCTTGTGTGTAGTCTTTACTAGAATAAAATGTGTTTCTTTAGTCAATTTATCCACCACCACCATGATGGAATCATGTTGCTTCATTGTTCTAGGAAACTTAGTAATAAAATCAATTGTGACTACTTCCGTCTTCCATTCTGGAATGGGTAATAGTTGTAGCAAACCTGTTGGGTGTCTATGTTTTGTCTTCACTTTTTGGCATTCTATACATTTGGCGATGTAATTAGCCACTTATTTCTTCATTCTTAGACAAAAGTAATTTCTTATTACTACTACAATTGTCTTCTGATATCCTGGGTGCATGACATATGGTACATTGTGCATTTCCTTCAGAATTGCATTTTTCATCTCGTTGGAATCTGACACATATACTTTTCCCTTGTACATGATAATTACATCTTCTTTTAGCTCATACGAATTTAACTTCTACTGAAATTTACCTTGTTGTAATGTTTCTTTTATTTTCACATATTTCTGATATGAATTCTTTGTTGCAATAATTTCATCTTTCATATATGTCATGTATCTGCTAGTGGATGCAATAGAAATTCATGATCTCTTTTGGTGAGTGCATCAACTACTTGATTTCCAGTTCATTTTATATGCTTAATTTCAAAGTCATATTCACTCAGAAATTCTAGCCATCTAGTTTGTCTAGCATTTAGTGTTGGTTGTCAAAACAAATGTTTCATACCACAGTGGTATATTTTTAGCTCAAATTTATTACCAATAAGGTAAATCCTCCACATTTTTAATGCATGTACAATCGTTGCTAACTCCAAGTCATGTGTAGCATAATTCCTCTCATGCTATTTTAATTTTCTGGACTCATAGCATACCACATGGTCCCTTTGACTGAGGACTCCACCGAGTCATTCCTTGCATGCATCGGTGCACACAAAATAATCTTCATTTGGATCTACAATCTTCAGTATTGGTGCACTTTTCAATATTTCCTTTAGCTGTCAAAAGCTCTCTTCATATTTGGAAGTCCATTAAAATTTCACTCCCTTATTTTTCAGACAAGTGATTGGACTTGCAATACTTGAGAACACTTTTATGAATATTTGGTAATAATCGGAAAGACCCATGAATGATCTAACCTCTTTCACATTCTTTGGCGCCAGTCATTCTCTAATGGTATGTATCTTCTCAGGATCAACTTCTATCCCTACTACTGAAATTATATGCCCCAAGTAGTGAATCTTATTTTTGTAAAAGATGCACTTAATTAGCCTAGCATATAATTTATGCTCTCTTAAAAATTTCAACACCATTGTTAAATGATGTTCATGTTTCTCTTATGATTTAGAATAGATGAGGATATCATCTAAGAACACAATCACGAAGTTTTCCAGGTACTCCCTGAACTCTCCATTCATCAGGAACATCAAAATTGTTGGGGAATTTGATATTCCAAATGGCACTACCATGAATTCATAATGCCCATATATTATTTGGAATGTTATCTTGTTGATTTCTTATTCCTTTATCCTTACTTGATGATAGCCTATTCTCAAGTCAATCTTCAAAAAAATGCGTGCACCTTTCAGTTGGTCAAACAAATCATCAATTCTTGGAAAATGATACTTATTTTTTATGGTGACCTTATTAAGATACATAAAATCTATACACATACTTAAGGTTACATCCTTATTCTTCACAAAAAGAACCGGGGCTCCCCAAGGTGACACACTTGGGTGTATATACCCCTTCTTCAAATGTTCTTCAAGTTGCATCTGCAGTTCTTTTAGTTCTGATGTACCCATTCTACAAGGTGTATTAGACACTGGGGAAAATCCTAGCACCAAATAAATAGATAAATCAATGTTTCTTTTTGTTAGTAGTCCCATAATTTCTCTAAAAACATATTCAAAATCCCTGAGAACTGAATGGTCTTCAATGCTTGCCACTTTGTCTTTGGTTGCCTCCTCCATATGGGCTGCAAACATCTAACATCCTTTCCTGAATCTCTTCTTCAATTGCATAGATGAAATCTCTCTAATAGCTACAGATCATGGAAGCCTTCAATCTTTCCTTTCTTCCCTTCCTCATCAAGACATGTGATTTTCTTGTTGTAACAGTCTAGGACAACATGGTGTTTTTCCAACCAATCCATGCCAATTATACAATCATATGAACCCAATGGTATGATGTTTACATCCACCTTTGTATTGTTTCCATTCATGTCTATCGAAAAATCTTTAACTGTCTTATTGATTTTCCTCTTAGCCCCCGTGGCTAACTGAACTAACCAAGATTTATTATGATTACTTCTTTGCAAGTGAAATATTTAAACAATGTTAGCATTTATGTAACTATGGAAAGCTCTTGAATCAATTAAAATTGCTATGGGATCATTATTTATCTTACCTTCCACTTCAATCATGGGAGATTGATACTCAGCCTACTTTTTATTCAAGGATGCATAAATCCTTGGCATGCTCCTACCCATGTCTTCCATTGTTTCAACCTCTTGAATGTTGTGGATAGTTCCCATTATTTCTTATTTGGGAGGGAAATCCTTATATAGATGATTCCCCCACATCCCCAAGATTGCACCATCTACTACCATGTCCTTTTTCCAAATGAATCTATAGTCTTTTGTTCATTTTGGGTGACTTGACCTTGTTTATTTTCTTGGGAATTATTCCTGAAAAAGGGTGGCTTAAAACCCTTATGCCTTTGATCCTTTTTATCTTTCATCTTGTCATTCCAAGCATTTTGGAAAACTGGTCTTCATTTCCAACAGCTAGGCCTCTGTCTCTTCTCCTTTCTCATGCTCACCATTGAAAGTTGGTGGATTAATCTTCCTGAGTTCACCTTGCAAGATGTCTACCATGGGTCTTATCATTTGCCTCTTGGGCTGCTCCTTGGAATTGAAAGCACATGATTTATTCTTATGTAATTCCTCAGAGAGTCATGGAATCTACTCGTTGTTCTTGACTGTCTATCACTCACATGATCATATCTTTTGCTATGGGATCTTGATGTTGATACTTGTCTAGCACTAGTTGCTTGCTTGGTGCCAGATTCCTTGTTAACTTTCTTTAGTAACATATTAAGGATTTGATGTATCTCTTATTGAGCCTTCATGATCCTCTCATTATCGACCCTATATCTCTATACTTCTTTTTGCAAGCTTCTCATAGTTATAGTCCCCTGCCTATCTCTTCTCCCATTAGACTCAGTTTCATAATTACCCATGATAGTATGCAGATCTCCAATTTCTTCTTCATGGATGTAAAACCCTTGAGCATACTCCATGTCTCTAGCTCTTGTGTAGGAACTAAAATATTATTTTCTATAATTCTAATTCTACAAGAATGTGCATGAAAGAATTGTTGTTAGAATTAAGCATACTGAAAAATATTTATAAATTAGATTACAAAGTCATTCTTCATTTTAAATTATGAAGAATATTAATGCAATACTCTCACGAAGGATTCCTTAAATGAATTCATTTTTGAAACAACTTTCCAACGACTATCCTCATGTCTCAATCTGAGTTTTGAGCGAATAGTTACAACAATTACAAGTTGCAATTTCCACTCTTTCTTTTCTATAGAATTCACTTTTATCACTTTTGAAGACAATATGGTGCCCAAATAAAAATTTTGGGTCTCCAGATATATTCTACTTCTCAATATATTTCCATTGACTATTCGTTTTCCCCAATCTGAGCTCTGAGTTGAAAGTTATGGTGGTAAAACAACGAAGGAATATTCATTGGCATGTGCAAAATAGTAGCAACGCTCAATAACCATCTAATCATTTATTGATTATATCTCTGCCCTTGATTTGTCTTAATCGATTCATCATGGATATAATTCATATCTCTTTTTTCATAACTTCCATGAACCCGCTACAAACACTTAGCTTATTTTTCCTTCACAGACTCACAAACTTGTAACCTTCCTTTCATAACTTCATTATAGATGTCCCAACACTTAGCCATTTTTCCATCTTCACGGACTTGCGGACTCAAAATCTTGCATCCTTCTTTTCATAATTCCATCTGAGAAGTCTCAACACTTAATCATTTTCCACTTCTTAACACTTAAGTTCGTCCGAGAAGCCTCAATACTTAACTATATTCGAATATCTTATATCAGTTTGGTGGGACTGAGACTTAGCTTTCCACATGGATCCACATCACCTGCCAACTATCATCTTGTCCAACATGTACCTGTCACCATGGTAGTACACATATTTCATCTACAACATCAGCCGACATGTGGCCTCCACATCACGCTGACATCATTGTACAATAAAAACCCATAAACATTTTTTGATTTGCTTATGTTCGAAATTTCTAAAGAGGCTCAATTCTTCACATTACACATGAAACTATTGTAGTAATTTAGTAAAACAAGTTGCAGAAATACTCCAAAAATTACTTCTCTGTGAGTTTCTGCTTCAACGTTCTGCTAACTCGGCCCATCCAGGCTCAGCGTTCAAAATTGGGCTCTGATACCACTTTCTAACATACCCAGTCACCCAGGTTGGGCCACACCATGAAATAATCTCTCATTATCATCTCTGATACAATTTTTTTAACATACCTAGCCTCCAGCTAGGCAACATTATGTGCATAATACACATAAAAATGAAACTTCTACTAACTAAATTAATTTTTTTACTGTTAGTTCATTTCTTCTAGGTTACAAATACAAATTTATAACATATTTAGTTGCAGTCTATAACCATAAAACATATGCATCTAAAGCATGTTAATAATCATTACAACAACATATAAGTCATTCTCATTCACACAAAGTTCATGCACAACAATAACACACACAAATAAATCATTACAAGATAAAACACTTATCTTTAAACAATAATCGTTCAACCAACTGCTTTGGATGGATATTCCACCCAACCATAGACTGATTGTTCCAAATCTCAACATCTAGTCACCCGTGAGTGAGGCTAGTAATCCACAAAAGAGGGTGGTCTCTCACATTCCACTCGCAGTTCATAAAGCTCATAGCCCAACTAATATTCTCCTAAAGCTATCCATATATTTTTACCAAATCTCTTCCTCTTGACCTGCCCAACCCAAGGAATGCACCATTCATTTATCAGGGATCACCCAAGGGATGTACCATTTGTTTATCGGGGTAATGAAATGGATGTACCATTCGTTTATCAAGTTTAATCCAAGGGATGTGTCATCTGTTTATCAGGGATAGCCCAAGGAATGTGTCATTCATTTATCAGGGTCTCTATCGCATAAGTAAATAGGAATCTCTTAGCTGGGAAGTCAATGGAACTTACTGCTAGGAAAACTATCAACAAACCAACAACAACACTTGTTGTTTAGTGAAACTCACACAGGAGTTCACTCTTGAGGCCTGCCAACCTAGCTCTTCATTTCTCTAGCTCGAATTCGCTCCAGTTATGCTCCAACTACGCTCCATATTTCTCCCTCCATGGTTGCACCAACTCCATGCTCTCTTTCTTTCTCTCTCCCATTTTTTCCCATGCACAAACTTGACTTATGAAAACTTTTGTCCCAACCCATACGAATTTCCTCTCTTTTGACTTTCCTTTCTTGACTTACACTCTTCCCCAAGCTGATTGTACTCAACCCCCATGTGCCCAATAACTCTTGGATGTGACCACTTACACCCACCCTCTTACATGTTTTCAATGATTAGATTTGGGAGCACTCAATCATAAAGTGGAAGGTTCATATACAATAAGCAAGTTTAGGAAAAATGGGTTGAATTAATATACATTGGTCAATCCCCCTTTGACCCCTCTTGGCCATTATCGTAGACACTTCCTTCTCTTGTGGATTAATTTAGCCCATATATTTTTTCGATGTCCCCTTAGCAGTTGTCATCCCATTTTTATTATTAAAGATTGAAATACAATTCGCATATTACATCACTTGGTCATAGCCACATAATATATCCACATAAGCATTAATTAAATTGGGGATTATAATGGGGATGTTACAAACATTGTCAACCTAAATGATTACGATCTCCTTACGTAACCATTGGGTCTATCCAAAATCACCTCTAAGATAATGCATGCAATGTCATTTTCCCATGGCCAAAAAGACATAGGATGACCTTGTTACACTAGGAATATTTGCAAGTTTAAAAAAAAAAAGTACATACATTAAAATTCATGTTTCTTTGTGAAATCAAATATTCAAAAGTAAAGATATCTATGAATTAACAACAATTTCCACAAAGTACATGTGTCATGTACCTCCTCACCAACTTATGATGGACGGGCAGTGGATGAAGGTAATGTACATTTCCTCTTTCAAGATCATTGGGTGTCCCTAGATTACTAGATGGTGGGATCCCCATGAAATTAAAAATATATATATTATTCAAATAATGATAAAAAATCACTTATACTTATACTTGTCAAAGGAGGCACTAACATAGGTTGCCTGGGAGCACAATCCTATGACTATTTAGAGCTCCATGTATCACATAGAGATGACATACATTTTGTAGTGCACCCAAAGGAATGACCATTAAAAAAAATATCAATTATATAAATGAACCTTTTACCTTGCCATTCAATCAATTTAAAATAAAAGAATGGAACACAAACCTAGCAATACTTACATGTTTTTATTTTTATTTTCATCCATATATAAACTATTCATCTCGAATCATCCATCATCCATGTGTTAGCATAGGAATGCTTACATGTTTTTATTTTTATTTTCATCCATATATCAACTATTCATCTCGAATCATCCATCATCCATGTGTTAGCATAGGAATGGAAAAAAATATGGAATCATTTCTTATTATTATTATATGGTTTAAAATGAAATTTGCAATATAAACATTTCCAATCAATTATTCTAAATTAAACAAATTAAAAAAATGTTGACAATGCTAATTTTATTTTCAACCATATATCAGTGCATAATTATCAATCCTATGTGCATTATTAAAGTACTGAAAAAATAAAATATGAGAGCATTTATGCCTGCAGGTGTATGGTTGAAAATAAAAATAGTAGTTAATAACTTTTTAATTATCAATCCTATGTGCATTATTAAAGTACTGAAAAAATAAAATATGAGAGCATTTATGCCTGCAGGTGTATGGTTGAAAATAAAAATAGTAGTTAATAACTTTTTAATTCTTCATACATTACTGGAGAATTGACAAAAATCAAACATCATTTCTACTTGTTGACACATGGTTGAAATAAACCAATAACATAAATATCGTTGATTTATAAAATTTAAATAGAAAAGATAGATAAGTTAGATTATTAATTATTATTATTATTAATTATTATTATTATTATTATTATTATTATTATTATTATTATTATTATTATTATTATTATTATTATTATTATTATTATTATTATTATTATTATTATTATTATTATTATTATTATTATTATTATTATTATTATTATTATTATTATNNNTATTATTATTATTATTATTATTATTATTATTATTATTATTATTATTATTATTATTATTATTATTATTATTATTATTATTATTATTATTATTATTATTATTATTATTATTATTATTATTATTATTATTATTATTATTATTATTAACCTACCTCTTACATGGATTTGTCAATATGTCCACTTGGTCACAATTTGTCATGCAATATGTGTGTAAAATTTTGGACAAAGGTATTTTCTAAATCAAGGTTTTGGTGCACTTTATGACTATGAAAATAAATAAAATTATTTGTAGCCTTTGGATGTTTACATAAAATTTTGGGACCTCAATCAAAATTGACACCTCGATGGAATTCCTAATCCTCAATCGAACTCGATACGTTGATCAAGGGCTTAATTAACCCTCATCGAGACCTTAACGAGGTTCTACTCGATCTATGACCAACTATCAATAGAGGGATTCTTTAATTTCTTAATGAAGATATTAATACCTTGATTGAGTGCTAGATATTTACCTCAATCTAGGGTTCACGTAGATATTTTTCACCCACTCATCCTACATAAAACCATGGAAGAGCTTCATGTATTTGCCCATGTATCAATTATCCGAATACCTTAAAAGAGTAAAAAGGACTATAATAGATTAGGTTAAAAAGAATAAGTTCTCAATAATAATTGAGATAAGATGAAATGCAAATAGTACAGAGAGATGAGAAAAACAACTCGGGGGTTTTATCTAAGGAAGAAAAGATCAAGATCGAGGATTTGGAAGGTACCAGTAGGAAATTCTCAATAGTAATTGACATAAGATGAAATGAAAATAGTAGAGAGATGAGAAAAACAACTCGGGGGTTTTATCTAAGGAAGAAAAGATCAAGATCGAGGATTTGGAAGGTACCAGTAGGAAATTCTCAATAGTAATTGACATAAGATGAAATGAAAATAGTAGAGACATGAGAAAAACAACTCGGGGGTGTTCTCCAAGGAAGAAAATATCAAGATCAAGGATTTGGAAGGTACCAGTAGAAGAACTATGGAATGGGAAGAAGAAAAATGCCGATTGAAAAGAAGGGCAATATGGTTGTCTCAAAGTGAACAAAATATGTTTTTTTTTTCAAAATTATGCAAAGTATGAAAGAGATTAAAGGGAGGAGAGTAATGAGGTTTCAATTCATAGTTGCTTTGGAGGTCTTCCATTTTATATCATTGTATTAAGAACCAATTAGAGCTAATATAGTTTAGAATATAATCAAGTTTCCATATTTTTTAAGATAGATAGTTGATAAAGAAAAATGAAGATTAACGAAGGAGATATCTAAAGAGGAACTTAGAGTAGTGATGAAATTATTTCAAAAGGATAAAAGCATGGACCCTAATCAATGGAACATTATTTCCTACTTGTGTTTTTATGATTTATTAAAGGATTTACTTAGAACGGTAGAGGAACCACGTTTCTATAGTTAAATGTTACATGTTTTCAACTCTACCTTTATAACACTAATTTTGAAAAATGACTCTCCAACATCTTTTAAGGAGATTTACAAGATCATATCAAATATTAGTGCAAAGAGACTAAATATATTTTTCTCAAAACATATATCTAGAGAAAATTTTGGTTTCATTTGTCATAGACAAAGCCATGATGCAACTATACTATAGTGGTTAGAGAAGGGATGCATATTAGAAAAGAAAAAATACTTAATGTTATGGGATCAAGTTGGATTTATCAAAAGATTATGATCGAGTTAATTGATTATATCAAATGCTTAGTCTAATACATGTAATTGAACCTTGTGATGGATTATGGGTTGTTTATATTTAGTCTTTTTCATAATACTTATTAATGTACCTACCTCTAGCTTCTTCAAACGATCAAGGATCCTTCATAAGGATTCTCCTGTCTCCATTCATTTTCTTATTAATATATTGTCATGACATGAAGGATTACCATTATAATGGGCCTTAGAGGGAGGTAGTAAAATATATTTACAATTTTGGATTTATACAGTATTTTCACTCAAATGGAGGTAAACTCCCATAAATCCTTAATTTCATGCAATGGGACATCTCTAACATAGGTAAAGGGATATTTAGGTTTTTCCTAATGATTATGGAAGAAGGGAAGAAGAGATTGGATGTGGCATGGGATATCTCCAACATAGGTAAAGAGATATTTAAATTTTTCCTCATGATTATGGAAGAAGAAGAGATTAGATGTGGCTTTATTGAAATGTTGAAAATAGAGTGAGAACTTATGTGATTTCAAGAGGGGTAGATTAATATGTAATTGAGGGTATCATAAATCCTTAATTTCATGTAATGGGATATCTCCAACCTAGCTAAAGGGATATTTAGGTTTTTCCTAATGATTATGGAAGAAGAGATTAGATGTGGCTTTATTGAAATGTTGAAAAAAGAGTGAGAAAGAGTGACAACGTATGTGGCTTTCAAGAGGTGTAGATTGGCATGGGTATAATATGTACTTGAGTGTATCTTGATGTACTCACATTTATATTCTAGTTATGTCATGTGTTTAGTCATGGTGTTGGAAAAGATTAGGAATACATTTTGATTTTTTATGGGCATAAAAAAAGGGTTTTTAAGGGTTCTTGGTTAAATGGAGAAGGATAATGAACAACGATGATTTTAAGGATAGAAAATTATTTTGAAATTTATAAACTTTGGCAAATATTACTAATCCTTTATATGCCAACAATAAATGTTTGGCGATATTTTTGTAAAAATATTCAAATTTTTAAGGATTTTATATAGTTTATATAAACTTTTGGCGATTTTCAAGGTAAAATAATTCTATCCTATATAATTTGGGAGAATCATTTTTAGAATGACGAATATTTTTTGGGGAAAAACCATGGAAAATTATCCCATGAGCTAAATATAGCCCCTAAAATCATCCCTGATAATGAAGCTAAAATATGAGGGCTAGGTTTAGCCCCCGGGGGGCAGTTCAATTGGCAAGTGTCGTGATATAGCGTGTTATGTACGATGAGGTTCCAAGTTCAAATCCCCCCGACTTACCCGTGCCTGCGGAAGGGGAATACGTATGGCACCTGGAGGTTATAGTGGTAGCGGTCGGAATCGACCCCGTGTCACGCGAGTACGAGACCGGCCCAGTTGCCGATTCCGCCAGCATAAAAAAAAATAAAAATATGAAGGCTAGGGCGGGATTTAAAGGATATTGATTAGTTTGGAAAATGTTTGGTAGTAAATATTTTATAGAGAATCCTAATATTTAAAATCTTATGAAAACAAGGTAATTATTCAAAAATATATTTCCCTTTATTAGTGGAAGAATGGATTCATACCCGAAACAAATAAATCACTAACATATCAACAATTGGAAAGCATTGGTGTTATGATTTCCTTCGTTAGGTAATTGGTTATTTTTTGGGATTGATAATGGTGCAAAGGTAAGAATAGGGATCAACCCTTCGGTAAGAGGTGATGATAATTATATACACTTCCATATAAGTTGGTAGCATCATGAATTACAAAGTATTTTTACATAATAGATTTAGCATATCCACAATATACTTCATTATGGTAGAAAGGTTGGAAAATAGATAGTGTACTAGGTTTGGATGGTAATGATGGTATAGCCTAGAATTATTTCGTTCAAGGGTTAAAATAGAGTGCAACTAGAATATTTTATGGGGAGGGTGTTTTAGTTTCATCAAGAAATATGATATTAGTATAATACTAATTAGCTAGGGTATATTCCAATGTTTCATAGGGAGGATTGAAAAGAGAGAGGGTGGTGGAAGAAGCCAATTTGGAAGGTAAAAGATCAAATGAAAATTGTAATATTTATGTGGATAACATAAAATAATAAAATTCCAACTTGTGATGCCTTGCAAAGATAAAGATGGAAAGGAATCAATATATGTGCTTTGTGTAAATTGGATGAGAAATTTGTTAATCATTTGTTAGTTAAATGCCCTTATGTTAGAGAAGTTTGGTTAGAGGTTCCTACTCTATTTGGACATAAGGTATATTGGCAATATGATACTCTGTTTTTGTGTATGTAGCACTAGTTTGAGGAACCATTGCTTAAGGATCATAGAGATCTGCTTCACATAGTGTATTGGGAAATCTAGTTAGAAAGATGCAACACATTCATTTTCCAAACCAAGGAAACAACTGATCCAATAGGATCTCAGTGGCCATCCACTTTGTCCAACTGGCTCAAAACATTTTTTTGGAAACTAACTATTTTTAGCAGTTTTTCGGTTCCCAAAATTCTGGGGCCATTTTAAGGGCCTAAACGATGTTTTTTCAAGATCGAGCACCTCAATGAGAGCCTAAGCCTCTCACTGATCCCCGTAAATTAAGATCCTCATACATACCTTTCCAATGAGCTATCGTGTGCCCTAAACGAATATCGTATGTAAAAGTTATGACCCCGAGAAGTTAATGTACTAACTTACCCCAATGGGGCCCACATGACTTTTGGCGCTTCATATCCTAGTGCTAGGTTTTTGGATGTCTAGGGTTTTGGCATTCAAATTTATTGTAAAAATGACTTCAAAGCCTCATTGTACTCAGCTTCTTGCGAATGAGCATAGCCATCACATCTCTTCTCAGAGATAAGCTGGCACCATTCTAGCAAGCTAGTCTTCAATCTGCATTTTACAGTTTTCAACATATTTCTTATTTAATAGAAGTCAAGTTTTACTATATCTTTGTTATTGTTCACTATGTATATGTGTTACTTTCCTAA
This sequence comes from Picea engelmannii, assembly GCA_009831015.1. Taxonomy (NCBI): domain Eukaryota; kingdom Viridiplantae; phylum Streptophyta; class Pinopsida; order Pinales; family Pinaceae; genus Picea; species Picea engelmannii. The sequence continues at coordinate 415,509 of ML777885.1, forward strand.
ATCTTTGGTTTCATTTCGTTCCACTCATAAATCCATATCAATGGTATAAGAGCAGTCTTCAACTTGCCATTTTTTTAATGCATGTCCTCGACGCAATTAGAGTATAGAGAGTTGGGTCACGAGCTTATTTATCTTGAGTAAATATACTCTTGCACTCCCAATAAAACTTCCATGGTGGGAGAAAATAAAGATGAAGGGACAAGAGAACCTTTAAAAATGTTGCTCAAGGAAGCCCTTGAGCGACAGAGGAACGAGATTATGGAAAAATTTGCACAAATCCTTCGACGACTGCTGACAAGCAACGCATCCACCTCAAGAGGAGGTGCCACCCCCTTCAAAGTATAGATCAATTTTGATATTCCTATATTTTAATGTCAAATAAATGCAGATGTTGTAGATAAATGGTTAAACCTTCTAGAAGGGTATTTTTTTGTCCACAACTTTTCTGATAAAGAAAATATTACATTTGCACTCATTAAGGTTGTCCCCCATGTCTAAGATTGGTGGGAGACCTTCTGTGAGAAAAAAGAAATAGAGTGTTCCATATTATTTTCAGTTACACTCACTTGGGGTTCCTTCATGGATGTTATTAAGGAAAAATACTTCTCTGTTGGAAGCTATGGCGACTTGTATAGAAGATGGACCACACTGCGACAAGAAAGAGAACAAATTGTACGAAAGTTCACCAATGTCTTCCATACCTTACACACCAATATAGGTATCAAATATTTTAAGCAACATATGGTGCTCAAGTACTACGATAGTATGCATTTATAGATCCAGACTTAAATATATTTTTTGGACATCTCATCCTTGGGCGCAGCCTATCGATACGTCATCAAAATCAAGCAGAGGCTTAAACAAAATACATGATAGTTTGGGTCTGGGAAACCCTCACAAAAGAAGCAGGGAAGGGTATCCCCAAGCCACAAAACAAAGGATAGAGAAAATATGGGAAACCTTAGGAAAACCAGTCCAAGACACAAGAAAATAATGAAAATGGGAAGATGAAGAAAAATATAAGGAAGGGGTGTGGCTTCCATAAGATCCCCTAGAACAACACTATTGATTTCAAAACAAAGCATTCATTGGTGGTTGAGGTAAAATCCTATGAATAAGATGTGGGTTCCGACTCTGAGTCAGAACCAGAAAAGGGGAGACAAATCATTGATGCGCAACCCAGTGCCACCATTGCTACCACACAGATCCAACCCAGTGAACGCGATGAGCCAGATGAAGGTACCTCTTTCATTCACAAATGTGGGTGAAAGGCACTTTCTTGAACTTCATCGTTTATAGTGGTAGCTATAAAAACCTCATCTCATCCGAGGTCATCAAGCGGCTAGCCCTACCGACAATGTCACACCCACAACCCTACACCATGAGATGACTCTATCAAGGAAGCGATCTTCACATCATCCAAAAGTTTTGCCTCTCATACAACATCAAGCCATTCAAAGATGAGGTATTATGTGATGTTTCTCCCCTTGAATTTTTTTATGTTCTTTTCGGCCAACCTTATTTATGGAAACATCATGTTGTATATGAGTCTAGGCCTCGTAGTGTTATTATTACTTTCAACAAGAAATTGTACAGGATACACGAAGTAGTCACACCTAATGCTATATCCTTGATCTCTACCAAGCAATGCATGATGGTCATTTCTCAGACCGAGAAGTTTGTCTTCTTCATGATTCACTCTCAGAGTGAGATAAAGGTTGTGACCACATCCAGGGTCTTCGTAGCCAACCTCTTCATGCAGAAAAATAAAGTGGATAAGGTCATGGAAGAATACAAATACATATTCTCATCACCTATTGGGGTACCTGTACATTGTCAAGTCAATCATCCCACAATATGATCCTCGACGTACCACTTCCCAATGGGCCAGTCTATCGCCACTCTCTGCTAGAAAATGAAGAGATCAAGCATCAAATCCAAGAACTGCTCCACAAGGGGCACATCTGACCCATCTCATCACCTTGTGGAATCCCAATCATGCTGGTGTAGAGGAAGGATGGGACTTGGTGACTCTGCATTGATTACCGAGCCCTAAATAAAATCACAATCAAGAACAGATACTCGATTCCCTGAATTGACGATCTCCTTGATCAGCTCAAGAGGACCAAATAATTTAGTAATATTGATATGAATTTTGGCTACCATCAGGTCTCAATAGAACAAATAGATGTATGGAAAACTACCTTCAAGTCAAACGAAGGTATTTTTGATTGGTTGTTCATGCCCTTGGGTTTGAAAAATGCCCCAACAAATTTCATGAGGATGATGGACGATATCTTCTGGCCTTTCAGAAATTCTTTTGTGGTGGTGTATCTGGATTACATCCTCATCTACAAGAAGACTTGGGAAGAACACTTGCATCATATTCAACAACTTATGCACACTCCGCAACAACACAAACTATATGCCAACTTGGAAAAATGCTCCTTTGGCATGGACAGGGTCCATTACCTAGGCTACATTGTTGATGTGCATGGTGTGCATGTTGATCCAGCCAAGATCAAAGTCATCTGTGAATGGCCAGTGCCAACCCCACTCACTGATCTTCAAAGCTTCTTAGGCATGGCCAATTTCTATCACAGGTTCATGTTGGGATTCTCCCATATTGCATGGGCCCTTATTCAAATAACCAGGGGCGGTGGTAAGGAAACTTTTTTGTGGGGCCTATCCCAACAGAAAGTGTTCGATGATATGAAGCAACGCTTGTGCTCATCACCAAGGATTTCATTACCTGACCTACAAAGAACCCTTTGAGATCGAGGAAATTGCTTCAGACTATGTTGTGGGCACATTCATCACTCAACATGACCACCCCATGGCCTATCATAGTGAGACACTATCAGATGTCATTCATAAGTAACCTAATTTTGACAAAGAAATGTACTCCCTTTTGAAAGCCTACTGCCATTGGAGGGATTACATAAACAGGAAGGAGACAATCATCCACACTTCCACATGAGGAAAATTGCAGAAAGATCGCCATTAGAAGTGGTCCACATATTTGCAGCAATTTCACCTCAACATCAAGTATAAAACAAGAAGTATCAACTGAGTCGTTGATTTCCTCAACTGACCTCGAGTCGCGACACTCACCATAGTTATAGACTCTTGTGGTCATGATACCTTCGGATGGCCCCACTTCTATGAGACAGATTCTGACTTCGCCAACACCTACCAAATGTTGGGCGCACACATAACTGTCACTAATTTCCATCTTCAGGACGGACTGTTGTGCCATCTGGGCCATCTCTGCGTTCCATTAAGAAAGTGAGAAAATATAATTTGGGAAGCCCACTACAGTCGTATGGCATGACAATTCGGCATGGAAAATACAGTGGCAGTGTTGCAACGACATTTCTACAGGCCAATACTTCAAGAGGATGTCAGCAAGTATATTTGGTCCTTCACTGCCTGCGCTATTTCCAAACCGAACAATAAGAAACAAGGCATGTACACTACTTTTCCTACCCCTGATAGGCCCTGAGGATCCATTTAAATGGACTACCTGTTGGGCCTTCCCTCCACAAAGTGGGGAAATGGATTTGTTTTTGTGGTTGTTGATTTCTTTTCCAAGATGGTGATTCTGACCGCCTGCAAGAAGAGCATCATAACAGAGGCCACTACCAAGCTCTTCTTTAAATGAGTGTGGGTACACTTTGGGATCTGACAAACCATTATCACAGATTGGGACAGTTAGTTCCTCAACACATTATGGTCGAGCCTCTGGTCACTGTTGGACACTAAGCTCACCAAGTCCACTACCTTCCACCCCCAAACGAATGGCCAAACTGAGGTCGTCAACCAGATGATAGTGTACATCTTGTGCATGTACAATTCCAAGAACCCCCACACCTGGGATGAGAGTCTTTCTCGTGTTCAACAAAACTACAATAGAGCCATACATAGCTCAACCAACCATAGCTCCTTCCAGTTGGGGTTTCGATTTCAACCATTGGGTCCCATGGATGTTGCACTACCCCTTGTAGCCACCCAGGAAGACTCGTTGCAGGATCCAACTAGAGTTGACAAAGCCACCCATTTCATTGAGAATATTCAACGCATCCTATAGCAGGTTCAGGATATTTTACAGAAGTCCAATGCTAAGTACAAGCAACGCCATGATCAACACTAGGTGCCACACCAATTTAAGGTAGGAGACAAAGTTTGGATGCACTTGCAGAAAGAACGCCTTGCTGGGCCTCATCGAAAGATGCATCCACTCTGTTATGGACCTTACACCATCACTAAGGCTGTGGGTGATAATGATTTTGAGCTCAAGCTTCCCCCTTCCTTAGCTTGTAGCTAGTGTTCATTGTGGAACTTCTTTGGCCTTATTTTCCACCATTATTGGACACCTCCGAGATAACAAAATAATTGACACCAACCGAGCTCAACTTTTATAGAAGATTAGAGGTTTAAGGAAATTATTTTCCACTTCTATCTATTAAAAAGATTATGATAAAATAATCTACTTTTTGAAAATTTTCATATAATAATCTTTGAAATGTTTTTGAATTTTATTTTCCCCAAACCTATTTTGTTATATAAAATATCTTATAAAATATTATGAATTGGTTCATAAAAGTTTTTGTTAATGTGAATCCTATTTAAAAAAATATCTTATATAATATTATGAATTGATTCCTCAAAGTTTTTTTAATGTGAATCCCTATCACTGATATATGTTATTTAGCTTTTCATATTACCCTCTGTTTTAAAAATAGTTTAAGTTCTAATTTTAAAAAGTGTAATATTTTATCATGTGTAGCTTCTTTATTTTAATATATATTTTTATAAATATATATATTTTTTTAATTAATGATTTGTAATTAAAATTATTTTGATAAAATTATAGCTTTTTTAATATGCTTGTTTGAGTTATTTATTTTTATTTTTTAAAAATATTTAAAAATATATTTATACTTATAATTTAAAAGTTTTATTATAAAATTATAATAAAAATCAAAATCAATTTTTTTTTTATAAAAATATTTAAAGTAAGTTAATGTATTTAGAAATTCAACAACAATACATACATATTTTAATTGGGCAAATAAATTCAGAGAATTTTATTATAAAGTTATAATGTATATTTTTCAAAATTTTATTATAAATTGAGCAAATAAATTCAGAAAATTTTATTATAAAATTATAATATAAATCTTTGAAAATTTTGTTATAAAATCACTTTTTTATTATAAAAAACTTCACAATAAGTTAATAAGTTAATGTATATAGAAATTCAACAACAATACATATTTTAATTGGACAAATAAATTCAACATCGTTTAGAATCTTTATTGCACATTAATCATAATCTATAACATAGAATTTAATTAAATAAAAGTAATTTTTAATTAAAAATGTATTTTTTTATTGTTTTAATAAAAACAAATAACTAGTTATTTTATTTTAAAAATATTTTATATTATTATGAAAATGAAAATTTTAATCTATTAATTTATTTCCAAAATTCTTACGAGTAAGAAAATAATTTCCTTTTAATTATTAAAAAAATATTCTTTTTTTTTAGAAATTTTCATATAATCTATAAATAAAACTAATTTTAAAATATTAAAATAATAATTTGGTGGAAATCCATCTTATTCTAAAAAAATATATATGTTATAATATATTACAATGTAATATGTTATAACTTATCGTTACTTTTATGGAAATTTTCATATAATTTATAAGTGAAACTAATTTTAAAATATTAAAATAATAATTTGGTGGAAGTCCACCATATTCAAGGTTATATGGTCAATTTCATTTATGGAAATTTAATCAATGTTTAAAATATTAAAATAATATTTTGGTTGAAGTTCACCATATTCTAGGTTATATGGTTAGGTCCATGTAGGTTTAGATTATATAAATTAATTAGAAACACTTTAATGTAAAAGTAAAATTGGTATAATTAGATTTAGATTATATAAATTAATTAGAAACATTTTAATGTAAAAGTAAAATTGGTATAAGCATAAAATTAAGGTGATTTGTTATATAAAAAATTAATCTTAATGGTGAATCTATAAAGGACACAGAATGTATTAAGCACAAAGAGAGGGATGGAATCTCTCTAGGTACAAACCTCTAAATTTTCCTTGAGTTTTGCATTTAAAAAAGGGTTTGCACCTAGAGAGATATAATCCCTCTCGACACTTATCAATATGGGACTAAGATGGATCACGGGGGACATAAGAAGCTTAATGAGTTGGAAAAGAGTGTTGAGGTTGTAAATATAGGAGGGAGATGTTGAGGTTGTAACAGATAGAATTGAATAAAAAGATAGATAATGGAAAAAAGAAGGAAAGTAATAAATTATGAAAGAAATTTTTTTTGAAGAAAAGTAAGATAGAGAACCAAAGTAATTAATTATAGGTATTAATAAGAAATCAATATTAGGTAGGAAAATTAATAATAAATATTAATAAAGTATTAAATTATAATAATGATAGGGTATTAATTAAAGATGGAAAATAAATAAATGAAAAGCCATGAAAATTAGATATTTAGTTATAGGGTAAAATGAGAGAAAGTATTAAGTTATGATAATAAGGTATTAAATTAAATCTAGAAAATGAAAGAAATTAATAATATAAATTAACAAGGTACTAAATTATATTAAATAAAATATATTAAATAAAAGTGGAAATGAGATAATGCAAGAAATTATTTAATTATAGGTGTTAATAAGAAATTAATAAAAAATATTAAAAGAATATATGTTATAGGATAATAATTACAAGTGGAAAACAGAGGTGAAGATTAGGTAATTGCTTATAAGATATTAATTAAAAAGAGAGAAAAAGAAAAATTAATAATATATATTAAAGAAGTATTAAATTATATTGAATAAAAGTGGAAAGGAACCTTCAAATACATATTTGAATTGATGAGGACTATAATATATTAATATTATAAAATATATAAGTATATATTAAAATATTTCATCTTTTTTAAATATATTAAAAAATTAATTATATATCAAATTAAAGTAATTATTTGAATTTAATAATATAACACTTAATATTATTTATAAAAAAAAATCATATACATTAATAATTAATATTTATTTAAAATGTATTCAATTATATTTAAATTATTAATTTTATGTTTAGATTATATAAATTAATTGGAAACATTTTAAATAAAAGTGTTATGATATAAGTATGAAATTATTGAGTAAAGAGGTAACTTGTTATAGAAATCGTATACATTAATATTTAAAATATGATTGATTATATTCTAATTTTAAATTAAATTATTATTATTTTATAAAGCTGAAATATTAATATAAATATTTTTTAAAAATTATATTATATATGAGTTGTGAGATATGTCCAGTAATAAGCAGTTTTTAGGTAATATTGAATGATGTGGTTGATCATTTTGGGTTTTTTTTGGTTGTTTTTTATTTAAAGGTTCAACTTTCATAACTGTTTTGGTTTACATTGTCAGGGCTGTTGCATTACATGACCGCTTTGCTGAAAAATCCTAGTTAGCTAGTCCTTCCATAATAAGTTAAATATTTAGATTTGAATCTGAGACTTTCCAAAGTACAAAATAAAAAAAGAAAGTGACTTTACCAATCCACAAACAAACCTAAACCCATATATATACCAACTGTTGCAACATTAAATTTCAATTTGTTCCCTTATTCTGGGAATAGTCAATACCATGAGTACTTGACTGATTACAACATAAAGATAATTGTGAAACGTTTCTGTGAAAATAATATAAAAACTAAAATTTCAATATACCTGAGCTTGTCATTTTAACGTCAGAGCGTAATGAATTCGCTACTTTGTCCATCCTCATTCTCGTCGTACGAAACAGTACAGACTGGGCAACAAGTACTACGCCGAAAGTCTCAAGAATGGGCGATCTGCCTGCATTTGGCGTATCTGATCTTCAATTTGGCAATCAAAGAACAGAACGACACACTCACCTGTGCACATGGGAGCGGGCAGACGGTTCCAGGCTTCCAGCTTATTCAACATTCACATTACCGCTGCCTTATTTTATTTTGTCTCAATCGCTCCACTCTCACGTACTTCCCTTCGTATGAACGCTGGAGTGCATGTGCTCTCCTTCAATTTCATGTCCTCGCTCCACCCACCGAATCAGAACCTCCGAGACGTCACCCAACTGCTTGACTTTCGATTTGCGCCATGTCATGGGCAAGAGCAAAGCCAAGAACACTGCTATTTTGGAGTCTACTCTTTTGTTTTAAGCCAAACAGAAAATGAATTGAATTGAGCTAGCCTGTGAGTTCCATGTATAGTTTGTTTGTACAATGTTTTATTCATA
>ML777885.1:427138-442372 GCA_009831015.1 Picea engelmannii
ATATATATATATATATATATATATATATATATATATATATATATATATATATATATATAATAAAATTCAACATTTACTTTTCCAAGGAAAATATCACTAAAGATTTTTTTTTTTTCTAATTTTTTTCATAACTTTAATATTATTTGATGTCATTTAAAAGGGTCCCAAACCATAATTTGACACCTGCCATTGTAGCTTAGAAAAAAAATATAAGGCAGGGTAGTTGAAAAAATTACCCAATGAAGTTGATCTCTATAATGTTTCTTAAAATCGTACAAAATGGATTGAAAATCAAACTAGGATTGTTTTGATAAACTCTTCCTACACAATGGGTTTTAAAATCAAACCAATTTACTGCTGAACTAGAGCCCAATGGATGACCATGTATCTCTTATTGACATCTTGCAATGCCCTATTTGTACCCTCTGTGTCTCAATAATGATGGTCCCATATCAACCTAAATCGCCATGAAATATAAATTTCATTCAACATATTCTAATTGTACTCCTTTAGCTACTACCATCCAAAGGCATTGGTACTGACAATCACGTATTGAGGGCCAAACCTAGCACCCAATAAATTGGTGTAGAAAAACAATAGAGTTTGAGAGATTCAACATCACTTTTCACATATAAATCTCCGAGTTTAACGAAGGTCATCCACATTCTTAATTTTATGTTGTAGTTTGGCTTGAATCTCAAGGTCCTTATGTGTTTGAAGCTCGTCAACTCAAAATAACTTTGATATTGCCTACCTTGGTTGTGGATTATAATCGAATAGTTCAAAGACTTATTCGAATTATTTCTTTAAGATAGTTTCATAATCTTGTATATATTCTTGAAAATGAATTATTTATAATGTAATTTTCCTTCAATAGTTCAAGGATGTGTAATTTTCCATAATAGTTCAATGACGTATAGTTAAATATTTTTTTCAATATTTAAATTTTTAGTTAACTTTTTAAATAACAAAATTAAACTTGACAACTAGCAAAAATAAAATTTAAAACATGTACATCACCAATGCTAGTCATAAATGGTAAACCCAAAAAATATGAAAACCTTCTTCTCAACAAACTAATATAAGATATTATAAATGGAGTTATGGCTGATGACCGTAAATTGTAATTAAATTTTGTCATACTTCAACTTTTTCTTTTTTGGGTGTTTGGAAATACAAGGAATTTTTTCATATATCAACTTTTTGTTTTTTGGTTACTTGAAATACAATTTTGAGTAAGTTTCGACATATTACTACATATTACTGAGGCTTAGAGTAGAAAGCCGGAGGCTATTGCTTTTCACACTAAGCGGGTTGTAACATCCTTGGTCACTAGCTCGGTTGAGTGTCGGTCACACCCTTCTCTCGCAGAAGCTATGGTCGAGACAAACCCTGTACTAAATGATATGTTGTTGTTGGAAGACTCACCCATTCTTTCGGGTTATGGTGAAATTGAATCTAGTGATCACTCTTTGGATATACTGCTTAAAGACTTAGTTCCTTCCTTTAAGGAGGTTACTAGTCCTGTTCCTATCTCGACTTTTAAAAGGAAAGCAGAGGTGTTACCGAGGGACTCCAGTTCTATGTGTCTAGACCCTATAGTAATAGAGGTTTCGGATGGCAGGAATATTGCTTGGTCTTGGGGTTTGGGACTCGAGCTTTCACCCTTAAAGACTAGAAGTGCCCGTAAAAAATCGGGGACAAATCTTACCCTTTCTACAAACACTTCTCTTTCTTCTACTGACCAAGGGGCACTTAGAGGCATCAAATCCCTCGCAAGGTCAAAGTCATGATTATTCTCTCCTTAAACATTAGAGGGGTAGGATGACCCCTTAAATTGTCCTCTATGTGGAGACTCCTGTAAAGGACCACACTACATGTTATTTTTCTTCAAGAAACTTTGACATATGATGTTAAGGCAAGGAATTTCATGTTTTCCCTCAAGCTAGATTGGATGTCGTGTGCCGTAACTTTAGTCGGTAGTTCGGGGGGAATGTTGGTTGCATGGGATCCACGATATTTTATTTTCTCTCTGGTTCTCACTTGTGGCGGCATTTTGTTGACAGGTTCCAATCTTGTAGATAAGAGAAGACTCACTCTTCTAATTGTATATGGTCCTTGAAAGGATCGAAAGATATTCTGGAAAAAACTCGAACTTAGGGGTCTGTTAGCTCAATGATATTTAATATTGGCTGGGGAATTAAATTTTACATTAAACTCTGATGAGATTTGGGGAACAACAATGTTGATTGATCCTTTGGATCCTTTTTTTAATGATCTATTTCATAACTCTCCTTTGGTGGACATGCCTCCAAATGAGTTGGTTTCAACATGGCACAATGACAGATTGGGAGATTCAAGCATTGCAAAGAGACTCGACAGATTTTATGTGGCAGAGGATTTGATTGGCCCAACGATGAGGTATAGGTTGTGGGTTGATTCCACCTTCATTTTTGACCATGCTGCAATTATCCTATAGCTGGATATCGGCATACAAAAGACAAAGTATCCCTATAAATTCAACCCAGGTTGGTTAAGGGAAGAAACCTTTGCTCAATTAGCAAGAGAAGTCTGGTTGGACAAACATTTTGAGTTAATTGAAGAGGCTCAAAGAAGGCTCATAGAAAAGCTTTCACTACTAAAAAGTCGAGTTAAATCTTGGTCAAAGGAAAAATGAATTAAGGATAAGGAATTATTGACAAGATTGGAAGCAGACTTGGAATGCTTATATATACAGAAAAATGTCTGGTTTTTTTAATAATGACCTTGAACAACATTACAAGAAGATGGAGGTGGATCGTAACAAAATTCTATTAGATGAAGAAGAAAGTTGGAGACAAAAAAGTAGGGATACCTGGATGAAGAGTGGCGATAAAAACACAAAGTTTTTTCATAGATTCACGAGCTCTAGGAGAAAAAAAAAATTCTTTGGGATATAACGGATGATTCAGGTAGAGTTCAATCGAGACATGAAGCTATAAAAGATGAAGCTTCTTCATACTTCAAAACCTTCTTTAAAGAACTGGGGAAAACTACTATACGGGCACAACTAGATACTATTAGTATTTATCCTAAGTTGGTATTGGAGGAGGAACTCCCATCATTAGAGCAGGTTTTATCTATGGAGGAATTATTAGTCATCCTTAAAGGTTTCGCAAAAGAGAAGAGTCCCGGTCCAGATGGGTGGACAGTCAAATTCTTCCTTTTCTTCTTTGATTTGGTTGGTCCTAACCTTCTGGCTATGGTGGAGGATTCTAGAACTCAAGGTGAAATTATTCGTCCAATTAACTCTACCTTTCTTGCTCTTATTCTGAAATCCAACTTCCCTTCATCATTTTTTGATTATCCCCCTATTGCCCTATGTAATCTTGTTTACAATTTTATTACAAAAATCATAGCGAGGAGAATTAGACCTATTCTCTCACATACATTGTCAGAGGAACAGTTGGGTTTCCTTAAGGGCCGTCAGATACTTGATGCCATTGGAACTGCACAGGAGTGTCTGTATAGTATAAAAGAAAAGAAACTACAGGCGGTTATTTTGAGGTTGGATTTGAAAAAGGCATATAACTGCACAAATTGGGATTATTTAAGATTGATGCTTCTACATTGTGGTGTTGGTCATCATATGACTAAATGGATTATGGGTTGTGTGACCTTAGCTACATTTTCCATTCTAATTAATGGGGAGGTTACAAATTTCATCAATAGTGGGAGAGGTTTGCGTCAGGGATGTTCTTTTTCTCCTCTTTTGTTTATCATGGTTATGGAGGGGTTGAGTCTTTCCTTGAAAAAAAGTTTTTCGAAAGGCCATCTAACGGGTATTAAATTCTCTTGGTTGGTAAGAATTCTAAACCTCCTATTTGTGGACGATGTTTTAATAATGTCCAATGCATACCTCACTGAATGGCAGGAAATTCATACTCTTTTATATACTTTTGGTGGTTCTTCTAGATTGGAGATTAATGTAAACAAGTCAATGTGCCATCATTTTGGTGCTCAACAAGTTTTTCTTAATAATTTGACTGCTCTATTTCATTTTGGTATTATGAGTCTTATAGCGGGGTTTAAATATTTAGGCTATTTTCTAAATATGGATAGCTATAAGGAGATAGAATGGAAGTGGCTTATACAAAAATATGAGAATAGAATTTTTCATTGGTGCAATCGCTTCTTATCAATGGGAGGCAGATATGTTTTGATAAAGGTAGTGTTGGAAAGCTAGTTGGTTTATTGGTTGACACTGACATACATTCCAAATTCAATTATGAATCAGATTCGTAATTTGGTGTTCTCTTATATGTGGTCTGGTGCGAAATATCCTTCACCCTATCACATATGCAAGTGGGAGACATTAACTAGACCGAAAATGTTTGGTGGATGGGGGATCAGAAAAAAATTATGTTTCTCGAGAGCATTAGCTGCTAAATCCCTATGGTGCAGGTTGATGCATCTAGGTATATGGAAACGGGTTCTAAAAGATAAATATTTCCCTCACTTATCAGTGATAACATGGTTGCGCACTGTCGATCCAACAAATCTCACTGGCTCACAAACTTGGAGGAATTTGGTGAATGCATTACCATTAATGTTGCATTGGCTGGCTTGGAAACCGGGGGTGGGGTTTTCCATCATTACAGGCAAGGATGACATTCTGGGGTTGGGTAAGAGTTCCTTTCTATCTGCGGAGTTGATAAATATGTTAAATAATAACCAAGTATATTTTCTTTATCAAGCAAGAAAGGATTTGGTTCAGGGGACGATTTGCACTAATTGGCTCAACAATAGAGATTTGGGACTAGTGGGCGATCTTTCTATGGAATGGGAACATTGCAAACTATGCTTGATTGAAGTAGGCATAACACTTTCAAATAGTTAGGATGATTTAAGATGGATGGGGGATGATTGTACAGGCATGTTAACTACTAAGAATGTTTATAATGCATTGTATACCGATTTATCGAAGAACATTATTGGAGGTGTGAGGAGAAAGCTATGGACCTGGCATTGTCCCCTAAATACCAAACTGTTTATGTAGCTTCTCATTGAGGACAAACTGCTTACCTGGAACAATTTGCGCAAGCGAGGATGGCAAGGGCCTGGTCTATGTCTTCTCTGTAGAGGTAATGAGGAATCAATTTTTCACCTCTTTGTTGAATGTCATTTCACTATCTATGTTTGGAAAAAGATTTTAGCTCATTACAAGCTGGCTATAGGGTGGTGTGGTACCACAGTTCAGGATTGTTTTGAATTATTGGCTAGAAGGAATTATAGTCACCGAACTTTGCCAATTTACATTTGTTGGCTCATTTGGAAAGAAAGAAATTTGGCTATTTTTGAATCAAAGTATCCATCGATGGAAAAGGTATTTTTGTTATCTATTATTGATATGGCCTACCATAGCCCCCAGATAACTCAAAAAAACATCCGGTGATCTATCCATATCGTGCCTCATCACATAATCATTGGACGGTTTGATGGGGCAATGTAAAGGAATGGGGAACAAAGTGGAGCGGGGGGTGTTATAAAGCTTAATGATCATATATTTTACAGGTGGACTCTTAATTGTGGTGGAGGCACAAACACAACAACATAACTCATGGGCGCTTCGGTTGTGCTTACATTGGCACAAAGACTATCTATCTCAGCTATCGATGTCATTGGGGATTCAAAATTTATTATTGATTGGCTCAATAATATTGGTTCTTTGCAGGTCATTACCATAGACTTTTGGAAAGACCAGGTAAGGGATCTCATCAAGCACTTTTTTGTCATCACTTTTGCCCATGTTTAAAGAGAAGAAAATTAGGAGGCGGATATTTTATAAAAAAAAGCTCTTTCTGAGTGCCCTGGAGCTATTGCATACAATTAGTGGAATGATGGTCATGAGGGACCAAGAATTCTTATTAAGATGTACTAGCATTCCTATTTGTCTTAAGCATGTGTGAGACTTTTTTTATGTTTTTGGGTATGTATGCAATGTCGAAAACTTATTTTCAAAAAGTTCTTGACTTCATGGTTTTGTTGGACAATTAGCTAGTAGTTTTTCCAGTCAGTGACCTTGGTGGCTCAGTGGTATCTGAAGTCTTTTGGATACGAGTTTGTTATGTAGAGATGGTGGTGGTGATGGCTCAAAGCATGGCCTTTGTATGTAATGTGAGCATGTCTATGTGTATTGATTATATATCTCAATATAATGTGCAATTTTCTTGTAGAAAAAAAATGTAATTTTTTTTTTATTGTTTTTGAGTTTTGGAAGCATGATTTTCATAAAATGTTTATTTTAAGTCTGTTTTATAAAACCCTAAGAATTGATTAAGTTGAATTATATTATAAAAACTATTTATCTGTTATATGAAAAATTATAATAAATTTAAAGTTGATTAAGTTAAATTGTATTATGAAAACTATTTATTTGTTATATAAAATATTGTATTAAATTTAAAGTAGTTGAAGTATTAATTACAAAGAAACTTATGTATATTGAAAAAATATGTTATAGTAAGACATTTGTTGTAGTTATTGTTTGGATATGTGATTGATGAAAGACTTTAAACCCATAGTGTATCTAACCAATCATTCATGTAAATCTATTACAAACAAAGTGAGACAATGCTTAAATATAGTTTTATGCATAAAGAGGAAATCTTTATAATACAAGATTAAATAATATTTTGATTACAACATATTTTTGTTGGAGTACAATTCCTTTTATCCGGAAACAAGCTCATTAGTAAATATAGTTTCATGTAGGAAATCTTTATAATACAAGATTAAATAATATTTTGATTACACCATATTTTTGTTGGAGTACAATTCCTTTTATCCGGAAACAAGTTCATTAGTACGATCACGTGTATACTTTTCTAAGGTGTTATCATATAGCAAAGTAAAATAAAAAGTTACTCAAGATTTAGGTTATTATATGGGTTTACGATTAAATAGAATTTTTTCAAATCTTTCTTATTAGTGGACTAAATAGATTCAGATGTTAATCTTTTTCTTTATATAATTGATAAATATCAATCAAAATATATGGTAATATTCAATAGTATACAATGAATCAACCACAATTATTTATCAATTTCAATTAGTATATAATGATTCAACCAAAAAAATTAACATATTTTACATTATCATTTCAATAAATTTGGAAAATAAATTTTGTTTTTATTTATTAAAATAATTCTTATCAATATTGAGTATTAGTAGATTAAACAATTGTTATATAATTACAATATGGTTTAATATTTTATTTGTATTATTGATAAATATTAATAAAAATGTATGTTATTTTATTTGTATTATTGATAAATATTAATAAAAATGTATGTTAATGCAAGTCTTATATAATGAATCAAGTTTGGTATAAATTATGTTAGTGTTAACTGACGCATAAATCCATCATCATTTTTGAGAGGGATCAAATTTCTCGAGGTGTAAACCTTTCCTTAAATTTATTTTTAATTTAGAAAAAGTTTTCATCTCACGAAATTTACCTGTCTCATCACATGATAGATCAAAAAATAAGATGGATTTATGTTGGTTCTTAATAAATACACATGCCATGAGTAAAATCCATGTTGAGCATAGAAAGACTTACACATCTCTTTAATAGTAATTTACAATTGCTTTATGAATGTGTGTATAAACTTGATATTGAAATATTTTGTTTAAAATAGACATTGAATCATTTTATTTACAATCGACATTAAAATATATTTTTAAATATAAAATTCCAACTTCATGTTAACCATGGAGAGAATTAAACATCTTGAAGCCATTATCCAACTATAATTCTTTATGAGTAGTTTTTTTTCCAATTGTCATTCCAATAAATTTGGAATCAAATTAGATTATGCTATAATGTTTTTTTTAATGGATAAATTAAAAGTTTAATTTACTCCTGGTATGTGCTAATTGTAATAAAGATCAAACACAATTATAATATGTTTCTTTAATTTTAGTTCAGAAATAATTTCAACAATTTTTTTTTCGTTCTTCATACAATTTTGAGTTTTTAAATATTGTATAAATAAAAACTTGAGTAGATTAAAAGATGCGCAACAAAAAATTTAATGGTTTAATATTGTCTTGATTTGGTTATAAAAATAATACAACAAATTTTTTTCGTTCTTCATACAATTTTGAGTTTTTAAATGTTGTATAAATAAAAACTTGAGTAGATTAAAAGATGCGCAACAGAAAATTTAATGGTTTAATATTGTCTTGATTTGGTTATAAAAATAATACTTTGAATATCAATTTATATTATAATATTAAGTTTATTTATTCATTTTCATTCTTAAATATAAAAAATATAAAAAACATTTAAATAATTATCTTAAAAATGGATAACTAAGATGCTTAGAATGCTCAATCCTGTGTAGCACTTTGAGCCAAAAACCCTAACATGTAGTTGTCTAGTTTGTCCTACATTGTATTATGGGTTCAAATTCTTGAGGTGGATATCAACCCCCTCCATATTCAAAGGTGGTAGCCTTTCGAACCATAGTATCTTCTTATAAAAATCCCTCAAAAGTTCTTCCACCAAGATTTTTCAGGGGTACTAAGAAAATTTCTGAGATAAGCTTCCTCTTATTCCATCAAGGCACAATGCTATAGCCCTTATTGAAAGGGGTCGCATTGGTCAGTTTATTGGAATCTAGACCTCTCCTAAAGACATGGCGATCTGGTTGAAAAACAAGTAGAAGGTTCTAATCAGAGGGAAGCTAAATACATTTTTAGGTGGCAAAGGCATTTATGCCTTCTTGTTTGAGACAAAGGAGGATAGATATTTTGTTTTCCAAATGACCCTTACTTCTTTGGCTATCAAGGTATGTACTAGAATTCCTAGACCTCAAACTTTAGTTTATAGCATGGTGTTCCTTTAAAAACTCTAGTATGGGTGTTCCTTCCTAAGATTCCCCTTCACTAGTGGAGAGATGAAACCTTTCAAAGGATTGGGAACTCCCTAGGGTGATATATAGATAGGGCCAAGCCAAAGGATAATATGTATGTTTTTGCTCAAATCTATCTGAAATTGAACATGGAAAAGGGCCTCTCAAAGGATATTCTCATGTCCATGAACAATTGGAAACATGAAAAACCCTTATATTGTGAGCAACTCCCCTTCAAGTGAAACGTTTTTCATAAATATAGGGATTTTTCTAAATAATACAAGAAGGAAACTTAGAATGCTCAACCAACTCCAGAAATAGAACTTAGAAGATCAACGGAAGACATTAAAGGGGAAGATTTGCTTGAATATAAATATTTAGGAAACACATCAATCCTTGGAATTAGAGATATATGATCCATTTGGATTAAAGAATCCCTAGGAAAAGACTCCCATTAAAGGAAACCCCTCAATATCTTGTATGGAGCATCTGAAGAAACAAAGTCAGGAGAAAAATGGTAGTCAACTAACCCTATTGAACATATATGAAATTTTATCCAAAGAAGAGAACATATCTATAGAAGAAATATTATCAAATCCTCATATGATCTGAATGGAAACATCAACACCAATAATGGAGTCACCTTTAGTCCAAACAATAGAGCTTCAACCTTTAGAAGAAGAGGAGCATGTCTTAGAAATATTTGTAGATGTTGAAAATACCATAGATATAGAGATAGCCTCTACATACATCAAATGAAAGGGAAAGGACCAAATGGAGGCATATAAGGAGAAAAAAGAGGAAGGGGGGTCTAAATAAAAATGTACAAAAATATCAAGAAGGAAAATAAATAAATTCAAAAGGGAATAAGTTGTTAATAGAGACAAAATGATGGGAACTCAAACAACAATTGATAAAATCCTTGGAGTTGGAACCAAAACATATAGAATTATAGGAAACAATGTGCCTCGAAGAGGAAATGAACCAAATCACTCATCAAAAGGGTGATATTTGTCTCCTAGAACTATAGGGGACTAGGAAATAGAAACACAGAAGTAGCACTAAAGGATTAGATAATAATAGAAAATCCTATCATTTGTATTCTCTAGGAGACAAAAATGGAGGATTTGGAAGTAATCATGATAGGAAAGTAGAAATGACATTTAAGCTATGGATTAGTAGCAAGTTCAAGGGAAGGATCGAGAGGATTTGTACATTATGGAATAGGAAATATTGGTAGATAAAACTCTTTCTCCAATCCAAAAACCATATATTAATAAGTCACATCCATCGTCATTTTGGTAAGAAAATTAATGTCTTCAATTTATATATTCATGTAGATTATATGGAAAAACAAATCTATTGTAGGTCACTTATAAATCTAAAATATTTGAAACATGTTAGAAATAGGATATTAGCATGGGACTCCAATGTTGTTTTACATAATAAGGAGAAAAGAGGGGGTAACATTGTCAGGTATCCATTCAAAGAAAATAAGGAAGAAATAATAAATGAATGAGACATGGTAGATATAAAGTCATTAAAAGAGAAATACACTTGGAAAAATCAAATTATAGGGCTTCGTCACATAGTTATTAGACTAGATAGATTTTCAGTGAAAATTGACTTCCTTCTTCATGATTACATAGTCAAATCTATCATTGTAGCATCATAAATTTATAACCATGAACCTATTTTTATCTAGTCCCAAGATACTCTATATTATGAGGATTTTCCATTTAGATACAATTTTATCTTTCACAATGCAAGGAAGTCCCATAGATTATTAGTGCAACCTTAAAAATTTGGATTACACGTACACTAATTTATATATGGGAACAAAAATTTAAATATGTCAAAGATGTTTTGAAAGACTAGGTTAAGTCCTCATATTATTCCCTTTTCTAATATATATATGTTAAGATCCTAGCTTGATGAAACTAATGCTAAAATAGAAAATGAAGTGTTCGCTACCAAAACTTAGGAAACAAAAACATACATCCAACAAAAAATTCAAAAAATTATAAAAAATGAAGAAGAGACTTCGAGACTAAAGTCACAAACTCTTTGGATTAACATAGGATATTGGAATACAAACTTCTTCCATAATCAAGCTAAATCTCGATTCACTTGGAAAAATTTCAAAGAAATTGATCAAGAAGATGGCACTAAAATTTTAGAACTTCAAGGGTTAAAATAAGCAACATTGTCTCACTTTTGAAATCTCCTTATAGAGAAAGATGGAGAAGATATTGATGAGTTAACAACCATGCTAGGAAATATTCCATTTATTATGACAGAGGAGGACAAATTTGATCTAATGAAACCCATAAATGAGGAGGTTATATTGAAATCCATTTGGGAATTAGAACCTTACAATGTTGCGAGGCCTGGAAATTTCTCAATTTCCTTTTACAAATCCTATTGGAGTTTGTTTAATATATACATAAAATTAATTTTCCAATATGTGCAAAAGG
Source organism: Picea engelmannii (assembly GCA_009831015.1). Taxonomy (NCBI): domain Eukaryota; kingdom Viridiplantae; phylum Streptophyta; class Pinopsida; order Pinales; family Pinaceae; genus Picea; species Picea engelmannii. Next base: position 438,516 of record ML777885.1, read on the forward strand.
TCGATAAGGTTGGAAATAATAAAGACTTCTAGTTTCTCACCCTAATTTCAAAAGAGGTTAATCCATCTTCCTTTTCCAGGTCCTGATCCATCTGTTTTCGCAATTCATCATATAGAATAATGAAACAAATCGTACCTATACAAATGGAAAATATATTTCCCAAGACAATATTTGAAAATCAAGGAGGGTTCATGCGCAATAGGTAAACAATGGATGACATAGTGTTGGTCCAAGAAGCCATTCTTTCAAGTAAAGTGAATAAAGAAAAGAGTATGATAATCAATTTAGGCATGGATAATGATTTCAAATGACTTCAATACTCTTTTTTATTTGATGCCATGAATAAATTTGGGTGCATACATTATTTCATCAGATGGACATCCTCTTATATCAATGTCACCTAGATTGTATCTCTAGTCAATGGTTGACCTACTACCTTCTTCCAAGGAATTTGTCGCTTGAGACATGTCTTCAATTTATACATCATCACAGTTGAATCCTTAAGCCATAAATTAGAGGCAGGCATAATTGTTGGGAACCTCCTTGGAATAAAAATTGTACAGGGAACTAAGATTTTGAGTCACTCCTAATTTTTAAATGAGACTCTTCCCTTGAGAGGATGTTCAACCATAATAGCAACCAGATTCATAAATGAGATTGAAATTTTCAGTGATGTGTCAATAGGGATGATTGATCGTAAAAGTCAATTTTAGGATGGAATGTTAAACCTGAAGAGATCCAAGCCATCTCCATAATTTTGCAATTCCCTTTCTTGGACAACTGGACCTCCTTCAAATACTTGGGTATTCCCATAATTTTGCTACAAAATTCATCATCTTAAGATTGGGAGAGTGTCCTTGATAAGATTAATAAATAAAAAATTACAATAGGGATCTCAATGGATAAACCTAAACAAAAAATTGATTTTAATAAAATTGGTTCTCTCACCTTTCCTACTATTTCAATTTTCAATTAAGATGGCTCATGATTAATGCAAAAATAGGAAGGGAGATAAGGAAGTTTGATGACAAGGTGGAAAGTCTAAAAAAAAAATTCCACTTGATAAATTGAAAGGTTGTTAGAGCCCCATGAAACAAAGGAGGATAATTGGAGATAAAGGATCCAACACTCATGAATATAACACTAGGATCCAAGATGATATGGAGATTATTAATAGGAAAACATGGCTGGTGGAAGAAAATTATTTGGAAATAATATTTCCAAGGAAGAAGGAAGAAATGTACAAAAATCATGGTGGAAAACCAAAAAGGATCACACATTTGGAGATTAATAAAATTCTTACCTCCTCTAGTCCCATCCAAGCTCACTTAGGTTCCAGGTAATGGAAAGAAAAGTTCTTTATGGGAAGATAACATCATGGTGAAAAAATTCCTTTCCTACACCATATAAATGTTCCTTTTAAAGCTATTCATGGATAGAGAGAACCCTAAAATGTTGTATGGTATCTTAAAGTGGTTGACAAACTCATATTGTTGACTAGGATGGAATTTAGGGAACCCTCCTCAACACCTTTTCCATTTGGTTTCAAAGATCACTAACGCTATAAGTGGATGTGTGTCTTGGGACATTAGATTTATGGATCACATAGGTTCGGGAAATCTAGAATACGATGTTAAATATGGATATGTATCTGATATTTTATCCCTTCTCGTGCCTTAGTAACCCTTGATCTAGAAGTCTATTTGGCAGAGTGATGGGCTTCCTCAGATCAATATATCTTTCTAGATCACGTTGTGTGTCAATATCCTTACATCAAATAATCTACAAAAATGAGGAATCTAGGGTCCCTATGGATGTGCATTATGTTAGTTTTTTGAATAAACTATCCAACATTTATTTTTTTATTGTTGTTACACCAAGGAAGTATGGATCTATGTGTATGTTGGAACTAATCGTCATGTCAGAATTCCTCTCACATGGAAAGAGATGTTCTCCTTATGGAGAAAGGCATATAGGATATCACTTCAAAACAAAATAGCCTTCTAGAGAATTTGGAACAGTCTTACAAAATTTATTTGTTGAAATATTTGTCTTGCCACAAACAATGCAATTTTTTACTAAAAAAAGGATAAACCAACATTGACATCAACCAAGGATAAAGGTGTCTAGGCATATTACATGGCTTGGAGACTCAAGATGGACTAGTGGGATTTGGACAGGGATGAAGATTCCCAGTTAACGTAATGTTGGATACTTAAAAAACCTCAAACTCTCCCCATATTTAAGACTCTAAGCTAATCACATTATAAAATTTGATTAGATGCTTCAGAATTCATGGAAATGGACCAGAAATATTTCATCTTATTTTTTTATGGGGCTTTAAAGAGGAATCCAAGGGTGGAAGGTGTGGGGTATTCTCTACGACCATGGAGGAAATAATGTAGCTAGATATGCATGGGACCTAGGTCAAGACACCAAAAATCAAGTGAAGGCTTACATCTTATTATGAGGCATCGACATAGCCATAGAAGAAAAGAACAAAATTTTGAAGTTAATTGGGGACTCTATGGTGGTAATTAAATATATGATAGGTAAAGTAACCTTGATGGATAATAAGATAACAACTACTATGGAAATAACATGAAATATTTTTAGCTAAAATTTTCGTCTTCCATGTCAAAATATGCCTAAATATTGTTGTGGACCAATGGGATAACAAATCCATGGAATTAGACCTAGGTGTGTTTTCAAAAAATGGGGTTATTCACATTGCAATCCTTTTCAAATTGCATACCAATCATACCAATCCTTTTCAAATTACAATCAATCATTATATGGATTTTATTTAATGTGCCAATGTCCATGGTAACATTCCTACACACAATGCACCCTTGCATCAATCTCTGATTATCACCTTTCATGTTAGGGTTTTCTCCATGGTGTGTTGGGTTTCATCTAACCCCTCACCACATGGATTCTCTATACACTTTCATTATTAAAACATGATTGTTCCTTCTGCTTTGAGCTGATCAAAGTCTTATATCATTACTCATGAAATTAAAAGTTTTACATGAAATCATTTAAGCAATATTTCTTTACTAGTAACTAGGGTTATACAGTCATGACCACCCAATACATTTGTTTACCATTGTTACATTCCAGTAAAGCATTGGAAAATCCTTCTTTCATAATGGAAATTCCATTACTTACCTTCTCATGCATATCCCAAATGCATCCAATCAAAATTTTATTTATGAGCACTTTTGTTGCCAATCATTCATGGTTGGTCAATGCATTCTCGCCACTTTGTTCATGAATTTTCTTGCAAGGAACTTAATTCATCCTTGGCTACCAGATATTCCTCTCTCTATCCTTCAAGTTCCTCATCCTAAATTATTCTATGCTTGGGTATCAATGGCATACCACAACCACTCAAAATTATTTTTCATATTATTAAAATAACAAAATATTTCAGAATGGATTCTTAACCAAGCCCTTCATATATTATACCACATAGATATGAACACTTTTATACTTGTTTTGGTTACTGTAACATACCGCTCTGGCGCACTTACAAAACTTATTATTTGAGGACACTTGCTCGCAAGTGATCCGGATTTTTATGATGATAAAACTTTTTCTCTCATTATGATGCGTTAAGTTATATGACATGATGTTTTTACTACCTTGATGTAGACAGGTGCTGCTGACTCAGCTTCTTTGAGTGTGCATGGTTTCGGACCTTGAGGATGTAGAGGCATCGGTAGAACTCCCTTGGACTCCGGATTGAGTCAGGGAGTGGGGTATTTGAGTTGTTTCATTTACGGTTATATTGTTTGGATTTGATGAATATGCTATTGATTTTATGATGTATTGTTGACATGATCTGACATGGT
>ML777885.1:459023-471495 GCA_009831015.1 Picea engelmannii
ATTTCACATTATTCCTTCATATTTATTTGGTCTTAAAATCAGTCTTCATATAGAGAAACCTTATAACACATTCAATCCATGTGCTCAAGAATATATAAACATAGATAAATATTCAACACGAAAATTCACTACTTTCACCTTTTCCATGTCATTCACACTCATGGACATTTGAAACCTCCAAATCCTTCTCCAAGAGATCTTACAACCATTATTATGAAAAGTCTCATAGGAGTACTCAACACTATGCTTCCCTCTCTGTTGAGAGCTTACAGTCTATTCACATGGAAATAACCAACAAGAATTCACCGTTTCCCTTCTTCTACAAAAGCATTCCAATTCAAAAATACAAACTAGGCAATCTCCATATTACCCAAGGAAAAGACTTAGAAATTCCAACTTTTCTTGTGCCTCGATCAATCCTTGGTCAACAGACCTTTATCAAGAAAATATGTTCTTAATATTCCCTCCAGCTGCTACTTGAGCATACGAAGCCATAACCTCATATCTATCATCCACATCGGGATGTTAATATGACCCATTGGTCTTCTAAAAATTCCCAAGCATTTTTTCTACCATAAATTGGATCAGCTCGTTCATTGATCTATTACAACGTTAACATAATATGGTTATTGTAACATCCATCTCTTGCATGCACTGAGTGGACTTATTCTTTGAGGACACTTTCATTCAAGTGATCCGGGTCATTATACTATTGGTTGTTTTGATTATGATTATGAGATAGTGTGGATTTGATGATATGTTATTTTGTTGTATTTACATCAACAAGTGTTATTGAATGGGTTCTCCTGAGTGTGAAAGACTCTAGATGTTAAAGGATGTCGAGGCATCGATGAAACTTCTTGGATTACAGATCAAGTCAAGGAGTGGATTGTTAGGGTTTGAATGTTGTTGATGTGACATATGTACATATGATTAGATATTTGATGTTGATTGTTATCGTTGACATGCTTCATTGATGGAGGTAGGCTGATGATAGCTTGTCGACCAGACTCACATTTGGAGTAAAGGGGCCACGCACGACAACCATAGACATTGAGAGAGAGGTGCGGTGGCATCCCTACCATATCCTATTAGCACTCTCGTTGTGGCTCAAATTGTAGGTTAATGAATACCTAGTTCGACAAGACCCAAGATGTCATGAGGTATGACTTTGACAGTCGCTCACAATGATTCTAAGGGGTGTGCAATAAGGAAGGGTCCTTATTCCTTAGAGGCCCTTAGTCTCCGACAAGATCACTTGAGTGAGTATTGACTCCAGGGGTTTGGCATCTACCAAATTCAGTCAAGAGGCGATTGGAACCCTTCGAGAACGTAGTGCATCTTGAAGGGCATGTCACAAAAATAAAATGGAAGGAGGCAAGTGGAACCCTTAGAGAACGTAGTGTGTCCTGAAGGGCACGTCACGATTTTAAATGTGGTAAGATTAATAAACCTAGTGCCTAGAAAACTATGCCTCCTTAGAACCTGGTCGGCCTTAAAATGAATGATGTGATAAGTAAAGTTTAATAATAAATTTTTTCCCTTAAGAACTGTCACAAATCCTAGTGAATTGAAAACCTAGGTATGAGTAGAACCTTTGAACAAAAAAAAACTAATTAGACATGTAACAAGAAGGGGTAAAGAAAATTCAAGCTTTATTAATTAAAGTAATTTTTTTTGAATGAAGGTTTAATTATTAAAAAGGGGTAAATGATTGTTTGTCTAAACTTGCTAATTCTGAAGTTAGTTAAAAAGGGGGAAACTTAAAGAAAAAAGGAAACTTAAAGAAAAGGGGTAAACTTAAAGAAAAAGGGAAACTTAAAGAAAAGGGGAAACTTAAAGAAAATGAAATGTCTAACTTAGTAAAGAATCTAGCCTTTGGAACTTTCTATTTATGAACTCAACTAGGAATTAAGTAAGGCATAAGTCATTTAAGAATTTTAAGGGAATAATGTGACATCGAGGCGTGTTTTTAGGAATGCTATTAGGTGGGTGAGGAATATAGGAAAATTTAATTCATTAATAAATTGATTTTCTAGTGCAACTAGGGGATCGGGCGACATGTGTATGGGGAAGGTTTTTCCTAACTAAATAAATGAAAAAGTAATCTAATGAGGGTTTGGGAAAATAATCACTTGAAGACTCTATAAAAAGGATGTTAGAGGAGGAGTATAGGGAACATCTGTCTTGTGTAACATTACACTGTTGAAATTTTATCTTGACTGAATTTTCTCTTGTGGGAGTTGGGATACCCAACTCGGGTAACGAGTGGTAGCTCGACCTTTCGAGGTGAGCTAGGAGCTAGCATTCTCGGATATTGTGTGTGTGGCCCCTTTGTGGTTCGGGGGGCTCAGGGGGAAGAAGAGTACCCCTAGTGTTGGATGGGAGGTACCGGTGAGGTCTCATCAGTCGGCAAGTGGGATCTGGATGAAGCGGATGCATGGGACAACGTCTACAGGATCATTGCCTTCAGATTCGGTATGCGTATTTACATTTCGTTATATTTTAGTCAAATTATCCCATGTATGAGATTATAATGATGATGAAGCATTCCAGTTGATGCTATTTTATCTATTCATAGTAATTCCTTAAATCTAAGATTTTATTCAGTTTGTAATTCTATTGTTCAGTTAACTATAGTAAAGAAGTGATATTGTTATTTGGTTTATATTTTTGTTAAGTTAAGTATAGTTGAGAATTGATTATATAATTATGTTTGTTATTGATTAGTATCACAATTTTAATACGCTCTTGATCTTAATATACATTTCATTTCTGCACATATTTGAGGAGTGGATCCATACATTTTAGTAAGTTTGATAATGAATGTTGTATGGGCATTCAGGTATTGAAAACTAATCATCCCTCCCAACAATTTTAATCTACATTATGAGTACAAAGAATAATCTCACTATTTTCGTAACTCCATTGCTAGGTCATTGCACTGCAAGAGAAAACCAAACGAATAATCAACGTCAGCCCATAATCTAGAACTCCTCTAAGAATAATTTCCTTAACTCTTAATGAAATCCCAAACTATAACTGGATTTACACAAGTTCAAAATCCTTAGCTCAAATTCTTTACACTAACCCATATCCACAATCTTGATGGTAAAATCTCAGTTTAAACCCAAGAACAATGGAAGAAACTTAGAGAACTTAGTCCTGGACTTGACTACCAAATTATCCCCCAAATTTTATTCAAGGAGATTGAATGAATCATGCCCATAGAACTTCCTCGAGTTGACTCCAGAACTACCAAATCTTGGTTAATTTCTGTGTTGATCTGATGTCGATTTAGTGGGTTTCCTTGTTTCAGTTGTAGCCAAAATTTTGATTTTCCCCAACCAGCGAGCTTGCAATCCTGCCTCCAGTAATAGGCATCGTGCACAGTGTTAACGAGCACCCTTCCTAGCTGGTAGTGGAAAGAGTAGCATTAAACTTAACACTAGAGAAATATCCTTAAACTTGACTTCCCAGGAGATCTGTATTTTATCTACCCAGATGTTGCTTATCCTCAAATCCTTCTTTACACTGAGTTTAATTAATCTTGCAGATTTTTTATTGACCCTTAAATACTACATAGTGATTTTTATAAAACACACACTTAGTTGATACCACTCGAGACTCTAACCACTCACACAAAATGTAAAAATTAATGGTTAAGAGATTTATTACGCTAAGATTGATTTATTTCATGCGGAGTTTTATTTCCCTTTAAAATAAATATAGCGCGATTTTTAGTTATGCTGATATTTCTTGAGCAGATAGATAAGGTGGTGTTCTGAAATTCAAAACATTTTAGGTTATTGTTACGATAGTGAAAATTACTGCCAGCAACTACTATGGAAGAGATGTCAGGTTGGAGATGATTTTTGTGTTTGTCAGAATTTGTGTGTACCTTAAGGGAGGGTGCGTGTGACAACTAGCACACACTTCACCCCTTTTCTAGATTGTTAGAATAATTTTTATCTTTATGATTGGGGAACTGCGAGACTCAATTACTACTAGAGAGATTCAATGGAATCAGACAATTGTATTTCTGCATCTCCTTTAATTACATTCTACAAGGATACGAGCCGACAAATTAATAACCCTTTTTCATAAGATTCCTTTCCTTAGGGTGTTTGGCTCCTACATGTTTAAAAATTCAATTTATTGTTTAGAACTGAGTTGTTGATCCTTAAGGTCTTTATAATCTACATGAAGTCCTTGTGTTTGAGCTCCTAAGGAAATTTTGAAATCATTTGCATGAGTATTCTTATTGAGGTTCGATAATCTCAATTTAGCTAAGAGTATTATCACTTGTTTAAAGGATTTATTGATTATAACCCTTCACCTATGCTTTAAGGTTAATGTAATTGATGCACCCAACCCTTGTATCGTTAGTATTTTCGGTAGCAACATTGCGAACATTTCTTTCTTGCAACTATTTCTAGGTTACTTTAGCAGCATTTGGAATTTCCTGAGTAGCCTAGTAAACTTTTAATTTGAGGAATGTTTTAATTAATTAATATTGGTTGTAATTGTTAACAACGTGTTAAGCTAATGACTGTATGGATGGCATAATGGTTATCTTCTTTAATAAGGTTTATTTGTTTATGTTAGAAATCTAATAATGTCTTTGTTTAGGTTAGTGATTCAAAAGTATTTAATAGTTTTATGTTAGCAATTAATCTAAGGATTACCATGATCTATGCATGATTAAATGAAGGACCCTGGAAACTATATCACTTCTCATGCCTTAGTTTTTATTTTAATGATTGATTGATTAAATAGCACAACTTTAATTTAAATAGAATTGTGCTTCAAGTCTTTATTTCTAGAATGATTGTGTATGTCATCTCCCTTGCACGCTTGTAAATTAAGGTTAATTGAAGTATTGTATAAATTTTTAGTTTTATTTGGTTGTGCGCGGTGTAGGGCCACTAATGATCGATCAATGTTGAATATTGTGTGCTATGAAAAATGTTGAATCATTGATTGCTAATTCGCGCTCGCTTTAAAGGTTCATGCTACTTATGTCATCGATGTTGGTTGCATTGGGTTCGTCTGATGATTGTCCTTAGTATAGTAGGCTTGTCTTGCTTATTTCGGGAGGGATGTAGACACCTCCTTGTTCCTCAGAACATTGGCTAGCCTTGAGAGCTTAAATGGTCAAAATCATTGGGAACCTGGGCTTGAGCATTTCTTATGTGTCCTGTAGGTCCTAAGCTTGTAGGGTAGGATGGGTAGGTAGTCGTTCTTATTTTGGTTTGATTGATTTTCATATGTTACATCTAGTTGCATGATGTACTAGTATTCTAGGTTGTTATGTTGTCTAATTCCTGAATTGCATGTGTTGTGTTCATTGTTGGGTTGCATTGATTGATTGTTGTCATTTTTACCTTCCTGTAAAAAAAAATATTTTCACTTGTTATGCAGTGCATGTTGTCTTAAGGACTGGGGTCGTTACATATGTTATCAAAGCCAGGTTCGACCCATGACTTGGGATCACTATGGCTTCCTTGATTAGATATTTGATTATAATGTCGCTAATTAAATTGATGTGTATTTGTGCATGTAATCATGGTTAGAGGATGCCACGGAGGCATACGACATGGTGCTATGGGAGGAGGCGTCATTCCCCTAGTAGCATCTACACCTCAGGGGTATAACCCCAAGGGAGATGAGTAGGTTGTCGGGAAGGAACATATAGCTATGGGTGATGTGGTTGGGCCGATGAGGTCCTTTCAGAGGATGTTTGCGACGCTGATCAACCGTTTGGATAGAGATGAGGCCAGGGCATCGAAACCTAAGAAGGGTCCAAAACGTGCCCCAGTTGATACTGGTAGCATTCATCGCGAACTAGAGAAGCTTAAATTTCCCAAGTTCTTTGGTGCCCCGGACGATGCAGCCGCTGAAACATGGTTGGAGAATATGGTGATGTGCTTTTCACTTCGCGACTATACCTCCAACATGAAGGTCTGCATGACAGTATTTCAGATGAAGGGGATTGCTCGTCTATGGTGGAAGATGCTCCTGCCACAATTGAAGATGGTTGTCGAAGATGTGTCATGGGAACTATTCAAGGAACGGTTCCGGGAGAGGTATCTATCTGAGGAATTCATTGAGAAACTTAAGGTTAACAAGTTCATGTTCAACCTTAACATCAACATTCATGAAAAGGTTATGATTTTGATGTCTCAAAGCTGGCATGATATTATCTAGAAGGTCCTCATAGTAGAAGAGGATCTTATCGGTGGGGGTTAGAGAAGGACGCCAGTGAGACCAACGATACATGTGTCATCTGTTGCGTTGCAACATCAAACAATGTCTAGAAATTCACCAGTATTTCGAGGCACTTAGAGAGGATCTACATACATGACACCATGGTGACCGACACCTCAACAAAAAACTCTTTACAGAGGACCACATCACCAGCAGTAGTGTCGACCGCAACAACAATAGTTTAGTCTTGTTCAGTAGAACAAACTAGGAATCGAGGAGGGTGGGCCATCAACTTATACATCAGGTATCAGGACTACTAGACTGAAGAAAGGGTGTAGGACATGTGGAGAGAAACATTACCAGTGTGACTTCCCAGTTGAGAGGACCAGAGAATTTGGATCAGTCGAACCCACTATCGTGGGAGATTTGGGCAAGGTCCATAGTATTCATGCAACAATGAATAATCGCAAGGTAGATCACCATTCGACTGTGTTCAAGACATTAGGTACCATTGCTGACTAGATCTTTAGTATTTTGATAGATCCAGGTGCTACAGAGAGTTTTATTCCTGGTGCAACGCTCAAAATAATTAAGGTAAAGGTAGTCGAATAGGACGAGTTTAGCTTTGTAGAAATGTCTTCAAGATCCAAACATAAGGTTGGAGGGAAGGTTACGGGATGTATCCTTAACTTGGGAGAGTGTGTCATAAAGGCCAACCTGTATGTCACGATCTTAGGGTTATATGACGTCATGATCGGTATGGACTGGTGGGAATTGCATGAGGCAATACTCAACTGTAAGACAAAACAGTTGAGCTTGGTCGATGATGAGGGATAGAGACACGTGATTGTAGGTCGAAACAAAGGAGTTTCTCTCAGGTTCATCTCTTCCTTGCAGCTACGGAAGAGCATGTGCAAGGGATGCAAGCTATATGTGATCCTTGCGTTAAATGAGAAGGGCATAGTGAAAGGACTAGAAAACCTTCCGGTGGTGCATGAGTTTGCGAACATCTTCTCTGAGGAGTTACCTGGGATGCCATCAAAAAGGGAATTGGAATTTACCATTGACCTAAAACCAGGAACTAAATCAATAGAGAGAACGCCTTATCGGATGTCGACTCCTGAGTTACAAGAGTTGAAAATGAAATTAAAGGAGTTGATGGACCTAGGACTTATATGTCCAAGTGTGTCACCGTGGAGTATGCCTGTTATTTTCATATGGAAGAAGGGTGGGTCGTGGAGACTCTGCATTTACTACCACCAATTGAACAAGGAAACGATCAAGAATCAATATTCCTTTCAAAGGATTGATGATCTCTTTGATCATATGAAAGGAGCGATAGTGTTTTCAAATATCGAATTGAGATCAGGGTATCACTAGTTAATGATCAAGGAGGATGACTTTCCTAAGACCTCCTTTAATATGAGGTTTGGACATTACAAGTTTACCGTTTTACCATTTGGACTAAAGAACGCCCCAGGGGTATTTATGAGTTTTATGAACAAGGTGTCTACGAGAGAACAAATTGTTTGGGAAACTATCCAAATGCTCATTTTATCAATCAAAGATTCATTAGTTAGGGCATTTCATCTCCGATGAAGGTATCATTGTGGATCCAACAAAGGTATAGGCTATTATGGAATGGCCTGCACTGATGAATGTCCTTGAAGTGCGTAGCTTCATGGGTTTAGCGGGATATTATCGACAATTCATCGAGGGTTTTTCAAAGATAGAAAATTTGACCATGAAATTGCAAAAGAAGAACAAGAAGCTTGTTTGGACCAAGAAATGCATAGAGGCATTTCAGAGGCTCAAGGAGTTGGTGACGAAAACAATGATACTAATGGTCCCTGACATGGATGCAGACTTCTTAGTATGCACTAATGCATCCAAGGAAGGCTTAGGCAGAGTTTGTATGAAAGACAGTCGAGTGATCTCTTAAATATCGAGAAAATTGAGAAGGCATGAGGAGAACTATGCGAAGCACAATTTGGAGTTGTTATCCATTGTTTATGCCTTCAGAGTTTGGAGATGCTACCTTATTGGATGAAAATTCTAACTAAAGACAAACCATTGTGGCGTACAACACTTATTCACTGAAAGCGACTTGAACGTGCGACAACAACGTTCGTTGAAATTTCTTAGCGAGTACAATTTCAAGATTACTTACATAAAAGGAACAGTGAATAGAGTGGTTGATGCATTGAGTCGAAGACCACGTATATTTTCGGTTATGCCTCTTCAAACGAATCTATGTGAAACTATTATAACTTTACAGCATGACGATGACTGGTACAAAGAGGTCAAGGATTTTATCGAACAAAACACAATGATGGTACTAAAATTTGAGGGATTTACTGTGGACATTGATGGATTATTCACATTTAAAATTCAAATTTACATACCGCCAAACACCGAGATGAGGAGTTTGATCCTAAAAAAGGCTCATAGAGTAGTGTACATGGCTCATCGACTTGGAATCATGAAGATGAGGGTAGACCTTAAACCCTTATTCTTCTAGAAAGGAATGAAGGCGAACATAGTCAACTACGTCGAAAGATGTCTACAATGTCAGCAAGTGAAGGTTGAACATAGACCTCCGACAGGTTTAGTACAACCACATGTTATTCTGGAATCAAAATGGGAGGTCATTTCGATGGATTTCATTGATGGATTGCCACTGACGACAACGAGACACGACTCAATTTTTGTAGTAGTCGACACTCTGACGAAGAGTGCACATTTTATTCCCATGCATATGACATATCAGGCACCTAACATTGTTGGAGTTTTCATCAGTGAGATTGTGAGGCTGCATGGTGTGCCTAAGAGGATTATATCCTATAGAGGATTGGTGTTTACGAGACGACTTTGGACAAGTTTCCAAGAGGCCTTGGGAACCCAACTTAACTTTAGTATACATATCACCTGGAGATAGATGGGAAGACTGAAAGAACAAACCAAATCTTGGAGGATATCTTGTGTATGTACCTGATGGACCAACATAAGTGTTGGGAAGAATTATTTCCACTGTTAGAATTTGAATATAACAACAGTTATCAAAGCACCATTAATATGGCGCCTTTCGAGTTCCTTTATGGGTGACTGTGTCGGATGCCTTTATGCTAGGATCGGCTTGAGGCTAGGGTCCTGGTGGACTAGAAGAGATCCAAGAAATGGAATATCAAATGAAAATGATAAGACAAAGTATCAAGGAAGCGCATGATAAACATAAGAGTTATGTCGATGTGCATCGTGTCGAATGTAGTTATGAAGTTGGCCATCGAGTATTCTTGCAGGTGACACCGCGTAAGAGTTCTATCAAGTTTTGGAAGGGTGCTAAAATATCTCCTATGTGTGTGGGACCCTTCGAGATTGTGGAAAAGAAGGGGCCAGTGGCCTATCGACTAGCCTTGCCTGATTCTTTGATGCAGGAGCATCGCTCACTCATCAAGCGAGCCAGCGCGGAAGCAGAAAAGACAGTTGGACAAGCCAGCACAAATTTTGAGAACACCTTGATATTGTTGTGCCAAACATTTATGTGTGGATTTAATGAAGCGCACTTTGTATATTGTAATGGACCTTGAGCCTTTAAGCTCTCTTCCTTAGGTAGATGAGGCATTTAAAATAGTTAATGCTGGTAGATAGAATATTTAAGTCTAGATTTGATAGTTTAGAGTTCGAGGAGGAAAACGGATATAGACACCCTCATTGTATCATTGTAACATTATTGAAGCAGGAGAGCAGGAGAGCAAGAAAAAGAACTGTATGAAGAACATCCATGTACAGATATTGAATTAATAGAAGAAAGCTTTGATTCAAATCCATGGTTATGTGTCTATTCTCTGTGTGTTGATGTTATGCTCATGAATATTTGATTCCTGTCATACATTTTCTTTATATGTCGTGTATGTGATTTCATGGTTGAATTGAATTTGAGAGGGTGAGTGAATGAGTTTCAATTGTTTCTCTAAGTGAGCCAGAGGATTCCTGCAAGGAGTGCAGTTGAATTGTCCGCAAAGGGTGCGTTGACAGAAGGGTTCACTTAGAGATAGCTTTTGTTCTCGTTTCTTCGAGAGTGCAGATAGGAATAGTATCATGCAAGGAGTGCGCAGGCCAAGCGAAGTCTTAGATTTGCGATTCTGAGCAAAGTATTGAAAGATTTATATTACAGGAGTGCGCAGGGCCGAAAGACTTCAACAACTTAGAGAAATTTGAAGATTTTCCGCAAGGAGCGCAGGCAAAGTTCCTTCAAGGTAATTGGGAATCGCAAGGAAGATCAGGAGGAGTAAGCCTTCGAATTCATTGAAGGATAAGTGTAGAGGAAGTTGTCGTTGAAAGTTCATAGGAAGCGTCGCAGGTTGGAGAACAGACAACGAGTCTCGTGGAGAGATATTCCTTCTTCGTGGAATTGTACGAGGAAGAATGGACGATCGAAATCCTTTGAGGAGATTTCACAAAGTTCCGTGGGCCATTGGATCTTGCGGAGGTGCAGGGAGATTACGGAGGAAGTGTTTAAGGATTCTAATTCTAGGAGGGCAGAGTGCTAATACAAAGTCGGTTAGAGCCGTTGTATTACTCGCGGGATCGCCTATCGGGATCTTGTAAGAAAAGTGTCGAATAATTGGCAACGGGAGGTGAGAAATTGCGAGGTGCGATACCCCGACAACAACGTAAGTCATGTGGGACCGCAGGAGTAAGTGGGAGACAGGTGGCCGAGATCGGGGAATCTTGCAAGCTCGGGGCTCGTAAGTTGAATGCCCAAATATTTGAAGGTTCAAGTCGCGAGGCGTGAGGTAGCGAAGGCACGACAGGAGAATCTCGGAGTCTTGTCACATCGGGACTCAGAATACGGACAAATCAGTGGTTAAGGTCGCGAGTAGCGAAGGCATGAGGCGACGAGTCACGGGAGTGCGACGAGGATTGCATCGACGCTTGGTACATCGGGTCTCGGGGATCCGAGGGTGTAGCGCTAGACTACTGGACTCACAAAGTTGCGAGTGCCGATCCTCCGAAAGGTAGAAGAGAGTATCGCGACGAGGAAAACCTGTGGAGTGCAGATTTCCCGACTGGGAAATAGAAGAACCGTTGAAGTTCTTCGGGCCAAAAAGGAAATATGGTCTTGAGGAGAGAAGTCACGCTCTGGGGAGTGTGGTCGGCTCTCTATCAAAGCGGGATTGACTCTTTGTTTTCTATAGAAGAGAGAGAGAGAATTCGCCATGCCGCCCAGAAGAGAAAGATAATCACCCGACCCAGAAGATAGGGAGGTGAGAGGAAGAGGCAGGCCGACAGGGAATCTAGAGATGGAAAGGTAGATACGTGATCTCTGAGTGATATTAGAAGATATGGAGGCAGCGCAGAGACGCACAGCCAATGCTGGAGATCTGAGTGACTCCGAAGGTGAAGCTGAAGCTGAGCGACTAGGAGAAGTTGCTGCCGAAGATGCCGCCAATGAGCGATTAATAAAAGCTATCGCCCAGATGAGTTCAAAGAAAAAAATGGACATTCCAGTCTATGAAGGGAGTCTGGATGCAGAAGAGATGTTGGATTAGATTACAACTCTTGACACCTACTTCGATTATGAAGATATCGAAGAGGATAAAAAGGTCAGACATGCTGTCACAAAATTGAAAGGACACGCAGCACTATGGTGGGATGAGCTTCAGGCAGATAGATGTTCCAAAGGCAAACAAAATATTAAGAGCTGGGATCGAATGATTGCGAAGATGAAGGCAAAATTCATCCCAAGGGATTATCAAATCACATTGTTCAGGAGAATCCAAAACCTGAGACAGAAACTGATGACAGTGAAGGAATACACCGAGGAATTCTATCGACTAAACATCAGAGTAGGTCATCGGGAGGGCGATGATGAGAAGGTTGCCAGATATTTGAATTGTCTAATATATGACATTCAGGATGAATTAAGTATGACAACCATGTTGGATCATGTTGTCATTGATGCCAATGGTTTGATTACTTGGGAGATTGTTGGATCATATGTCATTGATGTAAATGGTTTGGTTTGATTGATGTCATTGGTTGATGTCAAGTAATTGATTGATATGATTCCCTTGATGAGAATGTTATATGTCCAAGTGGAAACCAATCGATGCAAAGGTAAACAAATGGATGAACTCCAAAATGGTCCCCTTATGGTGAAAGCCCTCACGGGAAGACGCTTTGCGGATTGAGTTATCCTAGAAGAATGGTTGGAGGACCCATGCTCTCATTATTGTCTTATCATGATTGATAAGGTGTA
>ML777885.1:473681-498199 GCA_009831015.1 Picea engelmannii
TCTAAATGGTTATAAATGACAACAATGGGTAATGAATAAATGTTGAATGCTAATTGATGAGTTTTTGTGCAAGAGGGAAGTTTTGAGAAAAATAACCCCACACTCATTCACCCCCCCTCTAAGTGTGGTAGGTGTGTCCAACAAACCATCAGAATGGTGGAGGATGCTTACCAGATGGATCTGAAAGTTGAGGAGAAGCTGAGCCGTAAGAAAAGTCAGCAAGGGCGAGGCATAAGCCAGCCTAGAGGCAAGGCAGTTGCCCAAGAGAAATATTAGAAGCCCAAGGAGGAATGGAAGAAACCTCAGGGTAAAGTTGAAAGAGGCGGAACCTCATAGCGAGGACAACCATATGTTGAACAGAGAGGGCAGCATAATGAGCAGAAAGGAGATTATGATGACACAAACACTTTTCCTCGTACTAGAGGTAGGGGAAGAGGCTGAGGTGGAGTAATCACATGCTTCATGTGTGGAAAGGATGGGCACAAGTCATTCGAGTGTCCAGAGAAAAAGAAATATGGTGGAGAAGCTCACATCGCTGAAGCGTAGAGGCGTGATGTTGAGAATGAAGACACGGAAGGAGGAAGGTCACTGACAGTGCACAAAGTCCTTTTGACACCTAAGAAGGAGGTTGAGAGTTCAGCTCAAAGGACCAGACTGTTCAGGACAGCTTGCAATACCAAGGACTGGAAATGCAAGGTTATAGTTGACAGTGGTAGCACAGATAATCTCGTTTCGACCGAGATGGTAGAGAAGTATGACCTGGAGACAACTGATCACTCGAGTCCATACAAAGTTTCATGGCTATAGAAAGGACATCAGGTGAGTGTCACTAAATAGTGCTTAGTTGAATTCAAGATAGGGGGATATAATGATAAGGTCTTATGTGATGTCATTCCCATGGATGTATGTCACTTATTGCTGGGTAGACCATGGCAATATGAAATAAATGTGGTTCATGATGGGAGGATGAACACATATACTTTAGAAAAGGATGGGAGGACACACAGGTTGCTTCTGATAATGGATAAGGAGGTGAAGCTGGAAGTGAGCAACACAGTACTTCTCATGAGTGGGAAGGAGCTTCTTACAGAGATGGAGAAGAAAGAAGATCCACAATTCTTTGTGCTCAGAAAACTGAATATTGTTCTGACTAGCACAAGAGTGGATGATTTACCAGATGAGATTCAGGAACTGCTGGGAGAGTTCGTTGACATCATCGTGGACGAATTACCTCGTTCGTTGCCACCGATGAGGAGTGTAAGTCACCACATAGACCTCATACCAGGGGCTAGTTTTCCGAACAAAGCTGCATACAGATTAGCGCCACAAGAAAATGAAGAGGTCAAGAAGCAGGTCCAGGAGTTATTGGACAAAGGATTGGTCAGGGAAAGCTTGAGTCCGTGTGTTGTTCCGACAGTACTAAGTCCAAAGAAAGATGGGGGTTGGAGAATGTGCATCGATTCAAGAGTGATCAATAAAATAACCATCAAGTACAGGTTTCCACTGCCGAGAATGGATGATCTGATGGACTGCCTGAGTGGGGCAAATTATTTCTCAAAGATAGATTTGAAGAGCGGATATCATCAGATTCGCATGAGGGAAGGTGATGAATGGAAGACAACATTCAAGACAAACGAAGGTTTGTACGAATGGTTGGTCATGCTGTTTGGCTTGACAAATGTGCCGAGTACATTCATGAGGCTGATGAATGAAGTCCTGAGGGAATTCATCGGGAAATTTTTCGTCGTATACCTGGATGATATACTGATCTTTAGTAAGACCAAGGCTGAACATTTGAAGCATTTGGCCATTGTGATGAGGAAACTACAACAGGAGAAGTTGTTGTTTAATATGAAGAAGTCCTCATTCATGAAAATAGAGCTCATTTACTTGGGTTTTGTCATATCAACAAATGAATTGAAAATGGATCCGAGTAAGATGGAAGTGATCAAGAATTGGCCATCACCGAGAAATGTTTTCGAGGTGAGAGGTTTCCATGGTTTGGCTAGTTTCTACCGAAATTTCATCAGGAATTTCAGTGGAATTAGCACAGCGATGATGGACATGGTGAAGAAGCGACATAAGTCTTTTCATTAGACAACAGAGGCTAAGAAGAGCTTCAATCTGTTGAAGCAGAAGATAACGGAACGACCAGTGTTGGTGTTGCCGGACTCCAAGAAGACATTTCAGGTGAAGTGTGATGCAAGCGGATATGCCATAGGAGCGGTCTTGAGTCAGGAGGACAAACCAGTTGCATATTTCAGTGAGAAGCTGGATGAAGCGAAATTAAAATACTCCACGTATGACAAAGAGTTTTATGCTATCATATAGGTGTTGAAGAAGTGGAGGCATTACTTGATCCCCAAAAAATTTGTATTGTACAGTGATAATCATGCATTGCAGTTTATGAGTCAATAGGAGAAGTTGAATAAGAAACATGCTAAATGGGTAGAGTATATGCATAATTTTACATTTGTAATTAAACACATTTCGGGTACTGCTAACAAAGTGGTTGATGCTTTGAGCAGGAAATGTTTGTTGCTGCAGGAGTTTCAAGTCAAAACATTGGGTTTTGAAAATCTTAAAGACATGTATGCAGGTGATGCAGACTTTGCAGAAGCATACAAGGCAGCTGAGAATCCAGTTCTCAGAGATAGAAGCCCATGGATAGACTACATGATCCAGGAGGGATTGTTGTTCAGAGGAAATCAACTGTGTATTCCAAATTGCTCCATGAGGGATAATTTGTTGAAAGAGAAACACAGTGGTGGATTGGCAGGGCATTTTGGCCACGACAAATCATTCGCAAAGTTGAGAGAATCATATTTTTGGCTAGGCATGCGAGAAGATGTCAACAGGTTTGTTGACAGGTGTGGAATTTGTCAGCATTCGAAGGGGAGGAAGCAAAATGCAGGGTTTTATCAGCCATTTCCCATACCAGAGAGACCATGGGAGGCGATAAGCATGGATTTTGTATTGGGTTTGTCGAGGATGCAGAGAGGGGTTGATTCCATCTTTGTGGTGGTGGATAGGTTTTCAAATATGGAACATTTTATCCCATGCCAGAAGACCAGCGATACGACCCACATTGCAAATTTTTTTTTCAAGGAGATCGTTAGACTTCATGGATTGTCGAGAAGCATAGTCTCGGACAGGGATACAAAATTTATAGGTCATTTTTGGAGGACGCTATGGAAGAAGCTAGGGATTAACTTGGAGTTTAGTTCAGCTTATCATCCACAGACAGATGGGCAAACAGAGGTGGTAAACAAAAGTCTGGGGGACTTGCTGAGAAGCTTGGTGACAGAGCACCATGGCAGCTGGGACAACATATTTCCACAGGCATAATTTGCGTACAACGATTCAGTGAATCAGAGCACAGGAAAAAGTCCATTTCAGGTTGTATATGGGATGCAGCCGTGAGGAGTTTCTGAGTTGCGAGATTCAGAACAGACTGCGACTAGCAGCGCTAATGCAGAGGATTTTGCTGAGGCGATGACGGAACTTCACCACAAGGTGAAGTAGAGACTGAAAGATTCAAATCAGGAATACAAGTGCAGAGCAGATCAACATCGGAGACAACTTAAGTTCAAAGTTGGTGATATGGTTCTGGCACACTTAAGTAAGGAAAGGTTCCCAAGAGGAACATATAATAAATTGAAAATGAAGAAAATTCGGCCATGCAGAGTCCTGAAGAAATTCAGAGAGAATGCTTATGAGATTGAGTTGCCGGATGGCATCGGAATATCTACGATATTCAATATCGCAGACTTATACCCATATAGGGCTAGAGAAGCAGAGACTGAAACTGAGGAGCTAGTGATCCAGTGGGAGAAGCAATTGCCAGTTACAGAAAAGCTGTAGATGGAGTACATACTGGACAAGAGAGTGGGTAAGAAGACCAGGAGAAAAAAATACTATGAGTATCTGGTCAAGTGTAAGAATCACCCAGTGGAGGATGCCAGCTGGGAGAGCAAAGAGATGATACAAAATCATGGAAAAACTGTGCAGGAGCTCATGGACAGGAGCCCATGAAAATTTTCAAGCTGAGGAGTATGATGCAGGAGCATCGCTCACTCATCAAGCGAGCCAGCGCGGAAGAAGAAAAGACAGCTGGACAAGCCAGCACAAATTTTGAGAACACCTTGATATTGTTGTGCCAAACATTTATGTGTGGATTTAATGAAGCGCACTTTGTATATTGTAATGGACCTTGAGCCTTTAAGCTCTCGTCCTTACGTAGATGAGGCATTTAAAACAGTTAATGCTGGTAGATAGAATATTTAAGTCTAGATTTGATAGTTTAGAGTTCAAGGGGGAAAACGGATATAGACACCCTCACTGTATCATTGTAACATTATTGAAGAAAGAGAGCAGGAAAGAAAGCAGAAGAACTGTATGAAGAACATCCATGTACATATATTGAATTAATAGAATAAAACTTTGATTCAAATCCATCGTTATGTGTCTATTCTTTGTGTGTTGATGTTATGCTCATGAATATTTGCTTCCTGTCATACATTTTCTTTATATGCTGTGTATGTGATTTCATGGTTGAATTGAAGTTGACAGGGTGAGTGAATGAGCTTCAATTGTTTCTCTAAGTGAGCCAGAGGATTATTGCAAGGAGTGCAGTTGAATTGTCCGCAAAGGGTGCGTTGACAGAAGGGTTCACTTAGACATAGATTTTGTTCTCATTTCTTCGAGAGTGCAGGTAGGCACAGTGCCATGCAAGGAGTGCACAGGCCAAGAGAAGTCTCAGATTTGCGATTCTGAGCAAAGTATTGAAAGATTTATGGTACAGGAGTGCGCAGGGCCGAAAGACTTCAACAAATTAGAGAAAGTTGAAGATTTTCCGCAAGGAGCACGAGTAAAGTTCCTTCAAGGTAATTGGGAATCGCAAGGAAGCTCAGGAGGAGTAAGCCTTCAAATTCATTGAAGGATAAGTGTAGAGGAAGTTGCTGTTGAAAGTTCAGAGGAAGTGTCGCAGGTTGGTGAACAGACAATGAGTCTCATGGAGAGATATTCCTTCTTCGTGGAATTGTACGAGGAAGAACGGATGATCGGATTCCTTCGAGGAGATTTTGCAAAGTTTCATGGGCCGTTGGATCTTGCAGAGGTGCAGGGAGATTACGGCAGAAGTTTTTAAGGATTTTAAGTCCAGGGGGGTAGAGTGCTAATACAAAGTTGTAAGAAAAGTGTCGAAGAATTGGCAACGGGAGGTGTGATATTGCGAGGTGCGATACCCCGACGACGACGTAGGTCGTGTGGGACCACAGGAGTAAGTGGGAGACAGGTGGCCGAGATTGGGGAATCTTGCGATCTCGGGGCTCGTAAGTTGAATGCCCAAATCTTTGAAGGTTCAAGTCGCGAGGCGCGAGGTAGCGAAGGCGCGACAGGAGAATCTCGGAGTCTCGTCACATCGGGACTCAGAAGACGGAGAAATCAATGGTTAAGGTCGCGAGTAGAAAAGGTGCGAGGCGACGATTCGCGGGAGTGCGACGAGGATTTCATCGACGCTCGGTACATCGGGTCTCGGGGATCCGAGGGTGTAGCGCTAGACTATTGGACTCGCGAAGTTGCGAGTGTCGATCCTCCGAAAGGTAGAAGAGAGGATCGTGACGGGGAAAACCTGTGGGGTGCAGATTTCCCGATTGGGAAATAGAAGAACCGTTGAAGTTCTTCGGGCCAAAAAGGAAAGAAGGTCCTGAGGAGAGCGGTCGCGCTCTGGGGAGTGTGGTCGGCTCTCTATCATTCTTTGAGGTGTATGCATGATGTTTTTCACGTATCTATTTTGAGACATTATGTTAGTGATCCTACGCATTTTATTCACATGATTTCCTTCCAATTATTGGACGAGGGTACTCTCATGGCTGATATAATTTGCATCTTGGACCAACGCATTCAAAATCTATGACATCGAAGAGTAGATTAAGTCAAGGTCTAGTGGGACAACTATATTCCACATTCAGTGACCTGGGATGATGCATATGATATGCGTCAATAGTTTCCATATTTGTTTGATAGCTATACATTTGATACTTTGATACACTTTATTTCGGCACTTACATACTCTGAAACTTCGGGACGAAGTTTAAAACAAGAGGGGGTGTATTTAACATCTCGCTCTTGCATGCACTGAGCAGACTTATTATTTGATGACACTTGCGTGCAAGTGATCCGACTCATTATACTATTGGTTGTTTTGATTATGATTATGAGATATTATGCATTTAATGATATGTTCATTGTTGTATTTACATCGACAGATGATATTAACTGGTTTCTCTTGAGTGTGCAGAACTCTGGACGTTAGAGGATGTCGAGGCATCGATGAAACTCCTTGGACTCCAGATCAATTTAGTGAGTGGACTATTAGGGTTTGAATGTTGTTGATGTGACATATGTACATATGATTAGATATTTGATCTTGATTGTTATCATTGACATGTTTTGTTGATGGATGTAGGTTGACGATATCTTGCTGGCCAGACTCACATTTGGAATAAAGGAGTCACGCATGACAACCTGAGACATTGAGGGAGAGGTGTGGAAGCAACCTTGTCGCAGTCTACTACCACTCTTGTCGTGGCTTGAACTGTAGGTTAACGATTACCTAGTTCGAGAAGACCCATGATGCCATGAGGGCGGACTGTGACAGTCGTTCACGATGATTCTAAGGGTCACACAATAAGGCAGGGTCCTTATTCCTTAGAGGCCCTAAGTCTCCCACAAGATCACCCGATGGAGTATTGACTCCAGGTGTTTGACGTCTACCAAATTCAGTTAAGAGGCGAGTGGCACCCTTGAAGCACGTAGTGCATCTTGAAGGGCATGTCACGATTTTAACTGTGGTAAGATTAATAAACCTAGTTCGTTGAAAATATGCCTCCTTATGACCTAGTTGGCCTCAAAATGAATGATGTGATAAGTAAATTTTAGTAACATTTTTTTTCCATTAATAACTTTCACCAATCCTAGTGAATTGAAAACCTAGGTCTGAGTAGAACCTTTGAACAAAAAATACTAATTAGACACGTAACAAGAAGGGGTAAAAAATTCAAGCTTTATTAATTAAAGTAATTTTTTTTTAATGAAGGTTTAATTATTAAAAAGGGGTAAATGGTTGTTTGTCTAAACTTGTTAATTCTGAACTTAAGTAAAAAAGGGGAAACTTAAAGAAAAGGGGAAACTTAAAGAAAAAGAGGAATGTCTAACCTAGTAAGGAATCTAGCCTTTGGAACTTTCTATTTATGAACTCAACTAGGAATTAAGTAAGGCATAAGTCATTTAAGAATTGTAAGGTAATAATGTGACACCAAGGAGCATTTTTAGGAAGACTGTTAGGTGGGTGAGGAAAATAGGAAAATTTAATTAATTAATAAATTGATTTTCTGGTGCAACTAGGGGATCAGGCGACATGTGTACGGGGAATCTTTTTTCTAATTAAATAAATGAAAAAGGAATCTAATAAGGGTTTGGGAAACTAATTACTTGAAAACTATATAAAAAGGATGCTAGAGGAGGAGTATAGGGGACATCTAGCTTGTGTAATGTTACACTGCCGAAATTTTATCTTGACTGAGTTTTCTCTTGTGGGAGTTGGGATACCCAACTCAAGTAACAAGTAGTAGCTCAAACTTGCGAGGCAAACTGGGAGCTAGCATTCTCTGGTATTGTGTGTGTGGCCCCTTTGCAGTTCAAGGGGCTTAAGGGGAAGAAGAGTACCCCTAGTGCTGGCTGGGAGGTATCGATGAGGTCTCATCGGTCGACAAGCGAAATCTGGATGGAACGAATGTGCAGGACAATGTCTACAATCATCGCCTTCAGATTCGGTACGCGTATTTAAATTTGGTTATATTTCAGTCAAATTATCCTGTCTATGAGATTATAATGATGATGAAGCATTCTAGTTGACGCTATTTTATCTGTTCATAGTAAGTCATTAAATCTAAGCTTTTATTAAGTTTGTAATTCTATTGTTCAGTTAACTATAGTAAAGAAGTGATATTATTATTCGATTTGTATTTTTTTCCAATAAAGTATATTTTAGAATTGATTATATCATTTTGTTTTTGATTGATTAGGATCAGAATTCTCAGACGCTCTTGAGCTTAACATACTTTTGATTCCTGCATAGATTTGAGGAGTCGATCCATATATATTAGTAAGTTTGATAAATAATGTTGTATGGGAATTCAGGTATTGAAAAATAATCATCCATCCCAACAGTTTTAATCTACAACTTCTGAGTTCAAAGAATAATATCACTATTTTCGTAACTCCATCACTACGGAATTGCATTGCAAGAGAAAACTAAACGACTACTCAACGTTAGCGCATGCTTTGCAACTCCTCTAAGAATAACTTCCTTAACTCTTAATGAAATCCCAAACTATATCTAGATTTGCACAAGTTCAAAATCCTTAGTTCATATTCTTTACAGTAACCCATCTCCACAATCTTAACAGTAAAATCTGAGTTTACACCCAAGCACGATGGAAGAAACTTAGACAACCTAGTCCTGTACTTGACTACCAAATTATCCCCCAAATTTTCTTCAAGGAGATTGAATGAATCATTCCCATAGAACTTCCTCGAGTTGACTCCGAAAGTGCCAAATATTGGTTAATTTATGTGTCGATCTGATGCCTCGATTCAGTGGGTTTCCTCATTTCAGTCACAGCCAAAATTTTGAATTCCCCCCACCAGCGAGCTTACAGTCATGCCTATGGTAATAGACATCGTGCGCAGTGTTAATGGGCACCCTTCTTAGCTAGTAGTGGAAATATAATCATTAAAATAAACACTAGAATGATATCCTTAAACTTGACTTCCCACGAGATCTGTATTTTATCCACCAAGATTTTAATTATCCTCAGATCCTTCTTTACACTGAGTTTAATTAATCTTGCAAAGTTTTTATTTACCCTTAAATACTACACAATGATTTTTATAAAACACACAGTGAGTTGATACCACCCGAGACTCTAACCACTCACACAAAATTTAAAAATTAATGGTTAAGAGATTTATTATGCCGAGATTGATTTATTTCATGCAGAGTTTTATTTCCCTTTAAAATAACTACAACAAGATTTCTTGAGCAGTAAGATCAAGCATGAATTTCAGAATGTTTTAGGTTATTGTTATAGCAACGAAGATTACTACCAACAACCTACTATGGAAAAGATGTTAGGTTGGACGCGATTTTTGTGTTTGTCAGAATTTGCGTGTACCTCAAGGGAGGGTGCATGTGACAACTAGTACAGACTTCACCCTTTTTCTAGATTTTTAGAATAATATTTATCTTTATGATTGGTGAACTGCGAGACTCAATTACTGCTGGAAAGATTCAATGGAATCAAGTAGTTGTAATTTCTACAACTCCTTTAATTACGTTCTGGCAGGATACAAGCCGCCAAATTAATAACCATTTTTCATAAGTTGTCTTTCCTTAGGGAGTTTTGTTCGTACATGTTTAAAAATTGAATTTATTGTTTAGAACTGAGTTTTTGATCCTTAAGGTCTTTATAATCTACATGTGATCCTTGTGTTTGATCCCCTAAGGAAATTTTGAAAGCATTTGCATCAATATTCTTATTGAGTTTCGATAATCTCAATTTAGCTAAGAGAATTATCACTTATTTAAAGGATTTTATTGATTAGAACCCTTCACCTATGCATTAAGGTTAATGTAATTGATGCACCCAACCCTTGTATCTTTAGTATTTTTGGTAGCGACATTGTGAACATTTCTTGCTTGCAATTATTTCTATGTTACTTTAGAAGCGTTTGGAATTTTTTGAGTAGCCCATTAAACTTTTAATATGAGGAATGTGTTAATTAATTAATAATGGTTGTGATGTTGAACAATGTGTTAAGATAATGACTATATGGATGAAAATATGGTTATCTAGTTTATTAAGGTTTATTTGTTTATGTTAGAAATCTAATAATGTCTTTGTTTAGGTTAGTGAATCAAAATTATTTAATGGTTTTATGTTAGCAATTAATCTAAGGATTACCATGATGTATGTGTGATTAAATGAAGGTCCCCAGAAGGTATATCACTTCTCACACCTCGGTTATTATTTTAACAATTGATTGATTAAATGGCGCACCGGTAATTTAAATAGTATTTCACCTCAAGTCTGTATTGCTATAATAATTGTGTATGTCATCTCCCTTGCGTGCTTGTAAATTAAGGGTTAATTAAAGTATTGTATAAATGTTTAGTTTTATCTGGTTGTGCGTGGTATAGGGCCACTATTGATCGATCATTGTTGAATGTTGTACGCTATGCACAATGTTGAATCATTGATTTCTAATTCTCGCTCGCTTTAAAGGTTCATGCTACTTATGTCATTGATGTTGGTTGTGTTGGGTTGGTTTGATGATTGTTTTTAGCATAGTAGGCTTGTCTTGATTTTTTTTGGCAGGATGTAGACACATCCTTGTTCCTCAAAACAGGCGCCAGCCTTGAGACCTTAAATGGTCAAAATCGATGGGAACCTAGGCATGAGTGTTTTTTATGTGTTCTAGAGGTCCTAACCTTGCAAGGTAGTACAGGTGGGTAGTCATTTTTATTTTGGTCTGATTGATTTTCGTATGTTGCAACCAGCTGCATGATGTGCTAGTATGCCAGGTTTTTATGTTGTATGTTTCCTAAATTGCATGCGTTGTGTTCATCATCAAGTTGCATTGATTGATTGTTTTCATTGTTACCTTCCTGTAAGAAAAAAACTTTCAACTTGTTATGCGATGCATGTTTTCATAACAACTGGGGTCGTTATAGTTATATGAAAACATCATCATTATCCTTTTACTTAGGCTTCTGATATTAGATCATCATT
This sequence comes from Picea engelmannii, assembly GCA_009831015.1. Taxonomy (NCBI): domain Eukaryota; kingdom Viridiplantae; phylum Streptophyta; class Pinopsida; order Pinales; family Pinaceae; genus Picea; species Picea engelmannii. The sequence continues at coordinate 484,538 of ML777885.1, forward strand.
AGAGATATGATATAACACCACGATTTACATATAATTACATAATATAATGAGCTTATATGCATGTTATATGCATATTAAATTTTTCCATATGCAGTCCAACATATCCTTGTGCACCAAGCATTTTAACCATGACTACAATTGAATCCATATTCCATCTATATTTTTTTTTCATTCACATGCATAGGCATGTCCTTAGGTTAATAGACATATACCTTTTATTTAATACAACCATGAGCTCATAACTTGCCCATATGTTCATGTTATTTTCCCTTTTTCATGAGGACTATCATCGATTCAAAGAAATTATTTTATTTTCTCAACTAGGTTATTTCAACAACAAGCTTCATTTATTACAGGTCAAGTAAATTTACGTTACAAATTTCCCATAAGTCCTTTGATCATGAGGAATTTTCAATAAATGGTTTAGCATTTTTATTTAAGCAGTAATTAATACTGTCAAGGATTCTATCAATCCAACAATTCACTCAGTTTCTAGACTCATATAATCCTGCAATAGGATTCTACCCTTTTTCATCTAGGTTTCACCATAATGTTTGCCAGTATACTCCTACTCCTGCAAGAGTAGTTATTAGTTTGACATAGGAACAACATAACTTCCCCTGCTGTAATTTCAGTTGGGGTTTCCAAGATACAATTTCAATATGTTTTCCTCCTTCTCAAGGAACTTTTGCAAATAATAAATAAACATTTCCAACGTACAAGAACTCTTTCTAACAAAGTTTTCTTGGTCTTGTTACACCAATCTAGGGACTAATTTCTAGCCCATCTAGACCTAGTGTTGTAGCCTGCTCTGATAACACTTTGTAACACACCCAACCCCCTAAGTTCCCTTTTAAGGGATGGGGTATTAAATTTTTTCTTCCTTAACCATATTAGAGTCCTATTTATGATGGCACCATCATCCTCTGCTCGTAAAGAGCTTCCCAATGACTATTTTTTTTCTCAAAAACTGAGCTCTATATCGAAATTTATGACTTCCAAAATTTCTCAGCCTCCATTGGCCCGAGTTTCACCTTACTTCCATGTGGTATCCATGTGGCTACCTATCCCATGTGTCATTCATCCTAGAATCTTCCAATCATCTTTTTTAGGTCTTTATATCTACGATTGTCGTTTAATCCTCAAGTCGTTGTCATCATCGGGATTTTACTCTCATAGAGCGTCAACACCCCGACACTAAAGTTCTGACGACACTATATAGAGATTTCTCCAAATCCAACGATCCCCTAACAATGCATCCCATGGATCTAGTTACATTAGCGATTATAACATGTGCGACGGTTACAACCCATCCTTTTTCCACTCTTAGAACAGACGGGTGAGGTTCATGGAAAATTGAAAATCGAGATTGAATCTCCACCCTACGTCGACCAAAGGTCCATATCCCCTCGTCACATCCCTAAAGAGATCGATGACTCTCAATGTGTCATTGATCTATTTCGTCGTCGACATTCTCCAGGTAATACCTAACTTGATGTCCTTTTACCTCGATGATAACACCTTGGACATTTTCTATATTTATTGGTCTTTAGATGTAACAACCGAAATTGAAGCAAAGGTCCATAGGACCTCCACGCCCATCATGGCCCAATATTTATAGATCGACCAATCAATTAGTGACATTTATCAGTGCTTAGACACACTGACACCCTCATGTCATCATGACATTCTCTCCTCTCTCCTCTTCTGACAAAGATCACAAAAATAAATGACTGAGATCAACTCTCACCCACTAGTAGATCAACGAATCTCGTCATTTTGTTGATAAATTTATCACCGTCGACATTTTGACCGACACACAACCTTATTAACCTTTCAAACTCTGAAGAATGACATAGATCACTCAACCCGTGGAAATGACAGCTAGGATTTAGGCATTTGTTCCCAGACTTAATCTAAGTTGGACTCATACTCGGTCCTTTCTACAAATTACAAGATGACATATGTCATCCTCTGAACAAGTTGAGATTGCCACATCCTCCCACCTATCATGACACATGGCACCCATGATGCATTGTGAACCATCCTTCAAGGTTCCAAATCACCATGACACGTGGTTCATTTTTTACTTGACAAGTGGATCACCCACGTGATATGACATGGCATATACATCATCACAGAATACTTGGTTCATCCATCCAGGTGCAGACACATGTCATCCTTCAGATGTGCTAGCTATCATGCTAGCATGAAATGTCAGGTTGTCTACCACACTGGACCATTACATCATCATGATATAACCAATCCTTTATCCTCTTTTAACGTAGCCATGTGGAACTCATGCCTAATCGATGAATTTTGTTACACCGCACCTACTCACTAATAAATGACCTAGATCATATCTCTGATTCATTTGATCATAGTGCATCTCTTCCAAACTCGCAAATCACTCTGACTGACCTACTTCGATGGATGGTGAAGATCTAATTCTTGTCCCTTCAATCAACGACTAATATCGAGGGAAATACCTTAAATGCATTTACACCAAAATGAGTTTTCTCTCATAATGTCAACCAATTGAATTTTGACATGCATCATTCGTTAGGACACACCAATCTTCCACTCATCCTAACATGTGGACTTTTAATTGCCTGCCACCTAGGATGACATGTGGCATACATGAATCAACACATGGTTCTATCTCAAGAACCCCGAATCGCCTTGACATGTGGCGCAGTATCTGCTGGGCACATGGCACCATTTCCACCCAACACTTGTCATTCATCTTCTACGAGTTCTCTCCTATAGGGCCAAGTCATCATGACATGTGGCACAACCCATGTAACCATATTAATCCCTTTGGTAGGAGATCATTGGTATAGATCTCCTTTTGTAGTTCCTCCATTCACAACAGATCAATGGTCAAGATCTCATCTCAGACTTCCTCCATTCATAACAGATCAATGGTCCAAATATACTATCCCATAGATATGATGATTGTGATTAAACCAGGGTCCCAAGGACCTCCTCGTCGAAAGGGGATGAACTTTCACTCCACCAGCCTATCCCGGGATGACATCTGTCAACCCTTGGACATATGCATATTTGAGTTGACAATCCACATCATAAAAATTTCATCATGACATTATCATTTCCTTTTCCATCTAAGTAATGGTTTCCTAAATCAACGATGGAGGGTTTTGTTCAAAAAAAGTCACTGATCAATGTATGTAGTTGACTCTTGTATTGCAACATTGTTGACACTCCCAACACGACCTCCAATCTTTACCTTAGATCATCGACGACGAGATATCTTGCATCGATGTTTCATATCTCTTCCAAAACACCATCAATCAAATCAACGATTGTCATTTTCACTTTGGTTTCTAAGGTCAACAGGCCTTGTACCGGCTTTGTCGCTTGGATATTTCTGAAAATACACCTTGCCATCAAAGGGTTTAGATCTCTCGATTGGAAAAGTCAAGACTTGTGATATTCCTTGGGTTAAAATAGGGATTTATGGTAATATAAACTGTTGATTTGGTGACTTCTCCATTTTTTATAATTCTACAGGATCCGGTCCCATCCTACAATTTGTTAATCACTCTACAACTATCATATGTTGTTCAAGGTGAAAGAGGAATTCTCCTGCATATCTTGCAATATTTACACACAAAAAATAAGGTCTTTTGTATACGGAAATTGTCCACCTCATCCTTTCTCATGATTTATTGGGTTCAGTAGAAACTATCACAACTCATATAAATTTCACATGCATTCAAGTCATTGAGAAAAAACAGTTTCCATTTAAATCAAACATTCACACATGAATACATATAAACATATCATGTACATAATCAACATCATCAAGCAAGAACTTATATGGTAAATGATTTTCCAATGCTGACTCACTATGGGTGTTTTGCTTTCCACCCAACCATAGTCTCTACGTTCTTAGTCACTTTGGTTGTACACCACCCCCATGCCAAGGCATGATACCACCAGGTAATTCTCTACACTCACCTCTCCTAGATTAGGCCTCTTCGAGGTTTATCATATGCCTTGCAACATCAAGCTTGTGGGATCTCAACTTAGGATAGGTTATTGGGTTATCAGACGAATCTTATGGCCAACTCCTTTCTCTAAGACTCCCTTATGAATTCTCCTCGAGTTATTCTTCTGTGTAGATTCAGTTTTTTTCCCTATGCCTTTATTGCTTCCCTCTCTTCTCTTTCCCCCTTCGTGCATTTATTGCATGTTATATCCTGGGAAGGTTCTTGAACTGTCCCCCTCTTCCTTCTTTCAGAAGGAACCCAAGGATCAATCATGGGTACTTGTAAGGTCTTTCCTACTATCCTCTGGCTGATAGTTTCTTCTATCCTAGTCAGACCTCCATACTCCCATTCATTGAGGGTGGTTGTTTTCTCAACCACCAATCCTCCCTCATTAACTAATTTTCCTTGAAATCAAGGCTAAGTAGAAGTCTGAATATTCCAAAATATGTTGGCAAGGAGGTTCAAGTCATCTTGGCATAATGAACTCCCTCTCTAGGTTTCCTCTAGTGGTATCATGGCTAGTACTGAAGGCTTCACCCTCACAGTCAGTTATTGGAATTTTCAATTAAGAAGTAATACATTTATAATATTTACATGTCGTTGTATGGAAATCACTAGTTATGATTAATTACATATAATCATAGGTTTAGAGAGGGGTTGTTACATTGGGTCAGGAAAACATTAAAGAGGAAGAAATAGTTTATCAATTCAAGGAGCTAATGGACATATAACAATAACACTCTCCTTCCTATGACATTCGTTGGGAGGAAGAAAGTAGTAATCATGTCTTCCATTGAATCTCATGTTTTTCAAAGTCATTATAATTCTAGGAGTTTTTTTCAAGCAAACAACAAGAAAGAATGCATGTAATGCTTATTATATAGTTTGTTTTGAACTACTCTCTATAGCAACAAAGTACCTAGTTTTGTTTTTTGAAGCATTGTATTTCCTTATGCATATGTTGTTATCTCTACTACAACCTTCTTATGAAAATATAAAAAAAATTATGGTTCAAAAAAATGGTTTATTTAATTGCTCTTAAAATGCAAAGATTTATAACATAAATATACACATTTACAAGATATGTTCATAAAAAAATTATTTGGGAAATGTGACAAATAAATCAAAATGAATAGTTATCTCAACTAAACTAGTTAGAAGGTGCTAGAGATTAGGTTGTTTACACTTTCTCTTTGCAATTTCCAAGGAAAGTAATAAATTCACCTTTCTTATTTGAACATCATTAATACATGGAAGACACACAATATGCATTTAAATTCAACACACATGATATAAATATTGAAGAAAATGTTGATTTTGAGGCTTAGATTAATATTGAATAAGAATTTCTTCCAAAAAATAAAGGAATGGTGGTAGTTGTTAGGGACCTAACCCCTCACGTAGGTAGAATAATATATTTTGATGTAATAAAGGTCAATATTAATAAGGCCTAGCAATAAGGAAGAATAAGTCGAATGTAAGAATACCTAATAGAAGCTTTCGCTTCCAGAAGGATCTTCCTCTAGATGGTTCTTTTGATAGACACATTTAGTATAAATAGGAGTCAAGGGTATGCGAACTTTTGTCTTGGATATTGTTTTAATAGAGATCTACTCTGCTGGGGGTTGCCCCCTCAAAGAGGCAAGTGAGCATTGCTCTTAGTAATCAAAGTGCTCTTTCTGGTGTTATTATGGTATCATTTTGGTAATATTGTGGTGTTGTTCTGGTTATATTGTTGTGCATATTCCATTTCTAGCATTTTATTTTTATTTTGCATAATTTTTATATCTGGGATATTACAAGTGGTATCAAATCCCTTTCCTCGACAAAAAATTGTGGGTTTATTTTTTTCAGGGTAGAGACATATTCTGGCATGTTTAAGCTATATAGATATGTCATTACATGCATAAACTTGGGATCGAGGATTCATACACCCGAGAAATACAAGTGGTACTTAAGCACACATATGTTGGACACCCTTGTAACCCATGTTGGTACCCCTTCGAGTGGTAGCACATCATATAGAACATGTATATAGATCGACCTAGATTTCCTGAAGCCCTCTTTAGATAAACAGATCGGCCGCCTAACAGCTATAGTTCCACTTAGAACAACACTTGGGAAGATACTCTCTAGTACCTGGGTAGTCGGGTAGTACGACTAAGGGAACTGTCTAGCCTCCTTAGTTGGTACCTTGAGATATTGGGCTGAGTACTATTATTGGACCCTACACATATCAAAGAGCTATAACACAGAGCAAACCCTTGTCTATAGAACCCTTGAATACCTAACCTTTGGGGATGAAAACAAAAAACAAAACATACAAGATATGTTGTCGTGCAATTGTGTTTGAGTCGCCAAATCAATACACATTTATTCATGATTAAGAATTTGGGTATTTCATCACTATAGTATTCTTTAGACCGAAGTATAACTCTGCAGGTGTGAAAAAAAAAAAGTCTAGATTTTGTTGCACCATTATTTGAGACCTATTCCATTGGATTTATCTCTTCACCCTTATCACATTCATACCTATCATTTTTCGGAAAAAATTTTGACCCCACCCGTCCCTTTTAGTTTCCCTCGTCATCATGGCCCATACTCGTAGCCAAGACTTGGAAGCTCACTTGAATACCTTGCAATCTAATTTCACAAAGACTCAACAAGAGGTGAGACAACTCAATGCCAATATTGCCACCGTCGATAAAAACATGCATTCTTCCATCGTCGCCTCAATCGAGGAATTCAAAGAAGACCTCAAACAAGACATTACTACCCAACTTGAATCGGTCACTTCAATGATCTACACCAAGCTTCATATCCCCGCAGATCCCATTTTATATGACATGCCTTTGCATATTGAAGCAAACACTTCCTCTCATTCCCATAACTTTCATCCCCATCACTTTTAGCATGACCTACGCCTTCCACATGTGGATGTGACCAAATTTTATGGCTTGGATCCCACTAGTTGGGTAATTCAAATGGAACATTATTTCTCTTTGTATGGCATTACAGATGAGTTGGCCAAACTCCGGTATGATGTTCTCCATATATATCAAGAATGTTGGCAATGGTGGCAATGGATAAAAACTTCCTATAAAGGGCATGTTACTTGGACACACTTTGTGGCAAAGCTTTATGAATTCTTTGACACTGACACCAATAATTTAGGTTGTTTGACAAAGTTGAAACAATCTGGCATAGTGGAAGACTTTATAAATGCTTTTGAACGACTAACTTTTTGTATAGAGGGTATGTCTGATCCTTTTTTCCGAGAATGTTTTATCAGTGGCCTCAAGGATGAGATTCATGCCCATGTCCTCATGGCTCAGCCTTAGAGTTGTGTGGAGGCTACGAGAATAGTTAAGGAAGAAGAACAGGTTGTCTCTTCTCAAAACCGAAAACCCTCCTTTATTCCTCACACTAAATCAGTAAATCCCACTCCTCCTTCTACTCCACTAAAGATCCAACAATTGACCAAGGCCGAAATAGATGAACGACAACTCAAAGGCCTTTGTTATAATTGTGATGACAAATATTTTATGGGACATAAGTGTAAGGAACAAAATCTTTTTATGGCCATCTCGGAGGATGTTTCAGAAGAGGATGATGAAGCTCCCCTTGTGCCTGTGTCACTTGATCCCACTGACATAACCCCTCCCTCAGACCCTCCTAATGTCAAACCAGCCATTTCCATAAATGCTCTCACTGACTTCTCTGCTCCCCAAACCCTCAAGCTAATTGGCTACATCAAGCATAGGAAGGTCATTATTCTTGTTGATAGTGGAAGAACCCATAATTTCATTCATCATCACATTGCCCAAGAAGCTAATTTCTATATCCGTGCAATCAATAATTTCCAAATCATGATTGCCAATGGAGGGTCCATGAAATGTGGAGGGCATTGTGAAAACGTGTGTCTCCAAATTGGTGACTACCAACCAAAATCTCATATGTTTGCTATCGACATGGGCAGTTGTGAAATTTTGTTGGGTGTAGACCGGCTAAAGACATTGGTTCCCATTCTCATGGATTCTAAGGAATTAACCATGCAATTCAACCAGGAGGGCCAAAAATATAAGTTTCAAGGCATCACCGTTGGTTCCCCTGAGATCATTGGTTCTCATCGTATGGAAAAGATTCTAAAAAAGGACATTGTAGCATTATTTCCCAACTCCATACCATACAAGCAATTGAGACCCCCTCTGTGTTGTAGGACCTTCAATCCATATTCTCTAAAAATCAAGTGGTTTTTTCCACTCCCCAGGGACTCCCTCCTTCCTGTTGTTTTCATGATCATTCCATTCCCCTTGTCCTAGGAAGCCTTCCTCCCAATATCCATCCCTATTGTCACCCTTTTTCAAAAAAAAAAAATTCAGAAAATGGTTCAAGAACTGCTTAACACAGGTGTTAGTTGCCCTAGTACGAGCCCCTAATATTCTCCTATGGTCATGTTCCTTAAGAAATAAGGTTCTTGGCACATGTATCTTGACTTCTGCGCCCTCAACAAACTCACCATTAAAGACAAATTTCCCATTCCTATCATTGATGACCTCTTGGATGAATTTAATGGCACCCAGTTCTTTACTAAACTTGATCTTCATTCTGTCTACCACCAGATCTGTACGAAAAAGGAAAACATTCCTAAGACTTCCTTTAGAACTCATGAGGGCCACTATGAGTTTTTGGTCATGCCCTTTGTCTTGTGTAATGCTCCCTCCACTTTCCAAAGCCTCATGAATCATGCCTTCCGTCCTTTTCTCCATCATTTTGTCTTATTTTTCTTTGAAGATATCCTCATCTATAGCAAAACCTGGATAGACCATCTTGCTCATGTGCATTGAATTGTCCATATACTCTCTCAACAAGAACTTTTCCTGAAACAATCTAAATGTGCTTTTGGTGCCTCAGAAGTCGAGTACTTGGGTTATCTTGTTGGAAATGCCAGTGTCAGGTTGGATCCTAAAAAGATTGAAGCTACATAAGACTGGCCTGACCCAAAGACTCTAAAAATCTTGCGTGGATTTCTGGGCTTAACAGGTTATTATCACAAGTTTGTTAAGAATTATTGAAAGATTGTGGCACCTCTCACTGTAGTCCTTAAAAAAAATTCTTTCACTTGAAATCCAACAGTTGCTCAGAATTTTCAAACCTTCAAGATGGCCATGTGCACCACTCCAGTCTTGTTCGTTCCTAATTTCACAAAGACATTTGTCCTGGAATGTGATGCTTCAGGGAAAGGAATTGGTGTTGTCCTTATGCAAGAGGGTCTACCTTTGGCCTTTACCAGCAAACAACTATCTGAATGAAATTTGGGCAAATCAATCTATGAAAAGGAAATGTTGGCTATTCTGCATGTCGTTGATCTTTGGCTCCCTTATCTATGGGGGCAACGCTTCCAAATTAAGACAAATCATCAAATCCTCAAGTATTTTATGGAACAACGCATTTCCTCTCAAGAGAAACAAAAATGGGTGACTAAGATCTTTGTATATGCTTATGAGATCATTTACAAGAAAGGAAAATACAATGTGGTTGCGGATGCACTTTCCCAAAAATATGAAGATGAAGGTTCCCTTTTTTCTCTCTCCTTCATTGTACAAGATTTGCTCCAAGCCATTCGCTAGGAATGGCTACACGATCCCAAAATTTCACATCTCATACAACAATTGCAATCCAATTCTTGAGTTTCCCTAGGGTACTCTTGGCTCCATGATGAGATTTGATACAAAAGTCATTTGTAGTTAATTAAACAACCAAAAATTAAACCCATGGTAATTTATGAGTTTCATGCTTCACCCACAGCTAACCACTTTGAGTTTACCAAAACCTATGACAGGGACAAATGTTCTTTTTTCTGGGATGGTATGAGACAGGACGTTCGTAATTTTGTGGCTGAATGTGATAAGGGAGAAACAATGAAATCTCATGGCACACTACAACCACTTACGATTCCACCTACTATTTGGTGGGATATCTCTATGGATTTTATTGTAGGCTTACCTAAATCGGGAAATAAATCATTCATCATGGTTTTAGTTGATCATCTTTCTAGGTATGTTCATTTATGTGCTCTTCAACACCCCTTTACAACATCCACTATGGCTCAACTTTTCATGGATCAGGTCTTCAAGCTTCATGGCATGCAACATTCCATTGTTTCTGATCGCGACCGAAATTTCACCAACAATTTTTGGCAATAACTATTCAATATATAAGGCACCAAATTGCATCTCAGTACAACTTATCATCCCGAGAATGATAGTCAAAATTAAGTTGTCAATAAGTGTTTGGAAACATATTTGAGGTGTTTTTCCTCGGAAAATCAAAATCAGTGGGCTCAATGGTTACCACTAGTTGAATGGTGGTACAACAATTCATACCATACAACTACCCACATGACTCCTTTTCAAGTGGTATATGGACAAAATCCACCTTCACTTCTATCATATTTGCCAGGTGTCTCGAAGGTCCAAGCGGTTCACCAAATGCTTACAGTTCGAGAGGCTATTCTCCGTACCCTCAATGAGAATTTAGTCATGGCCCAAAATTGCATGAAGCAACAAGAAGATCAAGGTTGCTCTGAACATTAATTTGCAGAAGGGGATCAGGTGTTTCTTCAACTACAACCTTACTAGAAAAGTTCCCTCAAGGCTGATCATTGTCAGAAAATGGCGCCCAAATTTTATGGTCCTTATACCTTTCTCAAGTGTGTGGGACAAGTGGCCTATGAGTTAGCTTTTCCCATTCATTCTAAGATACATCTTGTTTTTCATGTTTTCTGCTTAAAGAAGGTGATTGGAGCTAAGTTCCAAACTCAAACCAACCTTCCTGAATAGTACGAAGAAGGCTTTATTTGGCTACAACCACAAGTAGTGTTGGACCAACGTGAGTGTCGCCTGCGTCAGTGAACCATCAAGGAAGTGTTAGTCCAGTGGAAAGATACAACCCCAACACATGCCACTTGGGAACTAGCTACCATTCTGCTGCAATTTACACATCTCAAGCCTTGAGGACAAGGTTGTTTTTAAGGGGGAGGACATGTTAGGGACCTAACCTCTCACATAGGTAGAATAATATATTTCGATGTAATAAGGGTCAATATTAATAAGGCTTGGCAATAAGGAAGAATAATTCGAATGTAAGAAGACCTAATAGAAGCTTTCACTTTGAAAAAGATCTTCCTCTAAGTGGTTCTTTTGATAAACATATTTAGTATAAATAGGAGTCAAGGGTATGAGAAATTTTGTCTTGGATATTAATGTAATAGAGCTCTTCTCTACTAGAAGTTTCCCCCTTGAAGAGCCAAGTGAACATTGCTCTAAGTAATAAAAGTGTTCTTTCTAGTGTTATTCTAGTATCATTTTGATATTATTGTGTTGTTGTTCTGGTTATATTGTTGTTCATCTCCAATTTTTGGCATTTTATTTATGTTTTGCATACTTTTTATATTTGGAATATTACAGTAGCTCCTAAAAGATCATTTAAATATGGATGAAATTAATAGACAAAATGGACATATCCTATAATAGGTTCAAATGCTGAAGAGTTCATTGAATGTTCATGGTGTCAAATTCAAAGGAGATACACCATATGCAAGGGAAGGTAGTAATACAATCCAATTAAGTAGATTAAATTACCCGAGGCTCATAAATGTTCAATTCGAATATTGGAGAGTGAATAAAGAAAATCGTATTTAATATTTAATATTTACCCATTAAGAAACATGTTGAACTCATGTTAGATGTTGAGAAATACAGAGTAATCGGTATTATGGAAACTATGTATTTTGTGGCTGTAAAATATTTATCTTTCAAATTGTATAAAGACTTATGTGACTTGTATATGTACAAGGGAACACATAATATGTTTTTAATCAATGAATATTCTTCATATACTAACGTTACATCTGGAAAATAGTCTTTACTTGTAGCAAAAAATGTTTACTATAAAAAAATTTGAGGATTGGATGAAAGAATGGATAAAATAATAGAGCAACACTTTATTGTATATATTACATATTTAATGGATGGAGGAAGAGATCCACATGAAATAAAATGTATTCATCTTTTGAAAATCAAGGATAGTACTACACATTTAATGTATGAATCCCTATCACAATTATTATTTGAAATGGATTTATTAAAATATAAAATGGTGGGATTTTGGTTAGATGGAGCTTTATATATGAAAGATATTCATGAAGGTTTAGCTCCTAAGTTGCTTCATGAAGTGCCTTATTTGTTATGCATTCATTATGTAGCACATTGTGAGGCAAAAGCTATAATAGAGACTTCAAATTATTTCTTCTAGTTTAATATATTGATAAGTTGGCCAATAAAGTACATATTATTGGTTGCAAAAATGTGTAGAGAGGCATGGAGAATTTAAAAGCTTAATGGAATTATTTCAAATTAATAATTTTCATGAAATTCAACATTCTACCACACAAGTGATGTACAAGCTTGCCAAAATTAAACCAACATTGTTACAAGAGTGGAGATATGATAATAGAAAAATTTATAAAATGGGAACAATATTCTAAATTCAATTTTGTATTCATTTGTTGGTTGTTGTTCTAACTAAATTAAATAAGTTAAGTTAATGGTTTCACTAGGAACATATTGTTATATCATTTATTGATATGCAATTAGATGTTCTTATTAAACTTATTCTTAGCAAGATATTTTTGAAGTTCATTGATAATAGAGATGTAGGTTTTTACTATGAAGAAAAGAATGACAAAAACTCATTAATAAATTGTGAAATAATCATTTTAATATAAAAAAAAAAAAAACAATTTATTTTAACCTATCTACTTCATATTCAATCTTATAATATTAAGTTTTTCATAATTAATAATTTGTAAAATAATCATTTTAATATGAAAAAAATAATGTATTTTAACCTATCTACTTCATATTGATCCCTATGAGGGGGCAAGAGAAAAGTAAAACCGTATGCAACCATACGAACGCGTGACGCGTTTCCATTCTATTTCCCTTAAAGGAAGGGAGTTTACTGAAATGTGCAGCGCATAATAATTTGGTTATGTCAAGTGATCACATGGAGCGCATTTTTCAGAGAGCGTCAATCTCTCATATACTTGCAGAGCCGAGACCTATTTCTAGTACTTCACGCCAGTATTTGCAAGATCAGATAAGGGCAGCATGGGCAGTGAGATCTCTGAGTCTGGGTGGACAATGTATTTGGATCCATCTGTAGATAGCTGGAGAGATAGAAATGCAACCAACCAGTTTGATATTGAGCAGCAACAGAAGAAAAATTCTCAGTACACAGAGGATGCTGCAAAAAACCCAACTTATGGGTATCGGGAATCGGGCATTACAGGCAAGGAGGACTCTTCCTTAGCTTCGGATGCGTCGTCTGGTCCCCAAAACCTGCCCCTGCCTCTCTCTCTGCTTGAGCAGGATATTGAGTTTGAGCAGGACCGGCAGGCCGCCGGATCGTACTCCTGAGCAGGACCGGCAGGCCGCCGGATGATAAACATGAGGATTTAGAATGCACGGCATCTTGTTCTTTGAATGTCACAAGGAATAAATTGAGAAAAGTGAATAAAACAGAGGATGAACATGAACTTGCTTTATGGCTCCAAGACACGGCAAGCTCTCATATACACAAA
>ML777885.1:504292-519230 GCA_009831015.1 Picea engelmannii
TGGTATGGCCCATGTGTCTATAAAACTTGGATAGATGACTTTTCTAAATCAAGGTTTTAGTGTACTTGATGGTTAAGAAAGGAAATAAAATTATCTGCAACTTCTAGATGTTTATATAAAATTTTGGGATCTCAATCAAACTCAACACCTTGATGGAGGTCCTAACCCTCAATAAAATGTGATACGTGGATAAAGGGCTTAATTAACCCTCATTAGGTCGTCAATCAAGGTTCTATTAGATCTAGGACAAACCCTCAATAGAGGTATTGTTTTAGTTCTTGATCAATTTATTAATACTTCGATCAAGTGCTAGAAATTTACCTTAATTGAGGGTCCACATATATATTTTTCACTCTCCCATCCTACAACAAAAAAGTGTGGTACAGATTCATGGATTAATCCATGTATCAATTCTCTAAATACCCAAAAAGAGTAAAAGGATAGCAATAGATTAGGATAAAAAGAATAAATTATCAATAGAAGCTAATAGAAGATGAAATGCAAATATCATAGAGAGATGAACAAAGCAACTCAAAGGTTTTATCCAAGGAAGAAAAGATCAAAATTAAATATTTGGAACATACGAAGAGAATAATTTTGGAATGGGAAGAAGCAAAATGGTGATTCAAAAGATGAGAAATATAGTTGGTTAAAGGAGAAATATGATTGTTTTTTCAACATTGTGAAAATTAAAATAAGAAAATAAATATTATATGGGAGATGGAGGGGGCTAGAGGGAGGAGAGTAAGGAGGTTTCAAGTCATAGTTTCTTTGGGTGTCTCCCATTTTATATCATTGTATCAAGAACCAAGTAGAGCTAATATATCTTAAAAGATAATAAAGTTGCCAACATTTTTTTTAAGGTTTATAGATGATGAAACAAATGAATACTAACATAGGATATATCCGAAGAGGAACTTAGAGTAGTGATGTAGTTATTTAAAAAACATAAAATCCTAGGCCCTAATTGATGGAACACTATTTTCTACTGATGTTTGCATGATCTGTTAAAGGAGGATTTACTTAAAGTGGTATAGGAATTGAGTGTATATGGTCAAACATTCGATGCTTTAAAATCTACTTTCATAGCATTGATTCAGAAAAAATGACTCTCCATCATCCGTTGAGGAGTTCACACCAATCTCTATTTGTAACTCAATCTATAAGATCATTGCAAGGAGACTAAAGAATGTTTTCTTAAACCACATGTCTCAGGAACAATTTGGTTTCCTCAATCATAAATAGAGTCACTATGATCCGAAAATGAGAGGCTTATAGTCTCACCATTTCACCAACACGAAAAATATTTAAAGAAATATAAATTTATCTCTTTCTTGATGGGAAAACACTCAACCAATCAAGTCACAAGTTGACTTCGTGCAAAAAAAGAATGTCCACAGAGGTCCTTCTGAATTTAAGAAGAATGTCCACTAGAGTCCAAGCATCATTGACGAGAGGAGTGTAAGCCTCCCCGTCCACTGCTCAAGTAGGAACATATTGAGCCGGAGAAGAGAGAAGAACTAAGCATAAGGACGACATAGCCAACACAAAGTTAGTGCCATCCATCCTACCATCTTGCATACCCCCTCTGAGCAGTGAGATTAACAGGCATAGTGTCCCTAGAGACTTTGAATACACTCTAGTGACTGCATATCTACCGAAAGGAGTGCACACCTACCGCGCAGATCAAGACAAGGTTACAACATTGAAGTTTTGCTACTTCAACCTGAGGGACCGTAAAGTTTACAACATGCTCGCCCCGTATGAGTACTTGATGAGAACTAAGGGCAAGAATTTGAAGCTCATACCTCAGCAATGGACGATGAACCTCGCACAATCTACTTTGCTCAACGTTATGAAAATACCGCACTTTGGTAGACACCATGAGGTGAATGTTGGTGTAAAATTACTGCTAGAAAGTTACCATGGAGGATACTTGTGGTTAGATCGTCGCATAATTGTTGATCCAGAGATGATCAATAGGATCATTGGGCTTAGCATGCAGGGCCCTGATCCCTATGAGTACTATCCTGGAAAGACCGCAGATCACTCTCTTGCGCAAAAGATCAAAGAAGCCTATGGAGATGTTGAGAAAGGCGCGAGAGGCTATAAGGTATCTTCTATTGAAAGTGGAGCAGTGCGCCTCGCATGCCAACTGATCGCAGGGAATTTGTTATGCATGAATTGACCAACACAAGTATCTGGCTTTGTAGTTGACCTCGCAGGAAAGTGCACAGAGGGACTACAGATGAACTGGGTGAAGTACCTGGTGAATCAACTACAGATTGACTCCAGAGAAGCCCAAGATCAGTGGCATGAATTCCATTTTAGTTGGCTATTAATACTGATCGCTTTTGTTGCATGGGAGCTACCGGAAGGTGCAACCTTCATAGACCTTGACCCCTTTGAGCCATTAGCCGTGAAGTTCAGTACATTATTGTACTCGAATGACATGAGAAAGTAATGGCAATCGAATGTTGTTTTCCACATGTACTATAACCAATTAAAATAATCCATAAGGAGTGAACCTTGCATCACCCTGAACACTTTACAGAGATTCTAACCTCTGATAAAGTTCAGCGGAGATCGCCACTTTATATACCTAACCCCACGCGCTGATGAGCACCAGGAACAACTTCAGTCCTATTATAAGCTGACAGAAGAAGAACTGGAAGAGATCACCAAGGAATGGTCGGCAGACCTCCTTGTTTCAGCAGACCCCATAGAAATGTTCGACATCAACAGCTCCAGAACTACGCAGGATACACCTGGGCCCAGTAAGACAAAGAAAGAAAAGATGATGAAGAAGACTGAAGAAGTCCAGGATGTTAACAAGCTATCTGTAAGGATAGATTCAATTACACTAGATGAAGAAGGTGACGATGAAAAAGGTACATAAACTAAACAATAGAAAGTCGAAGTACCACTGCCTAGGGATGAAGAAGACTCATCGAAGAAAAGGAAGGTCTCACTTATGAAATCTTCCTCCAGAAAGAAACCAAGAACCCCTATAACCAAGATATGAACTACCCTCACGTTGGATGACTTTTATTTCATTATTGCAGCGGTCACTGATGCTTCAAAGGAAATCATAGAGAAGCAGGAGGCAAAGAAGGAACAAATGTATAGTCAAATTCAGATTGCGCTCCAAGGAGTACAACAAGCACTCTAGTCTAGCCGAGCAATCTCTACTGCACCTATGCCAGAAGGAACAACAGAAGTAGGAGATGAATTAGTTCATCTCTGCCAGATTGTTGATTCAATCGAAGTATGCCTTCGACATGCTCAGGAAGAAAAAGCACAGGACACCCAAGCCCTAAAGAAAGCACAGGAGGAAATTATTGAACAACACCAAGCCGCACAACAAGAGAAGAATTCTCTAAAATAAAAATTTGAAGAAGACAGAGTGAAGATCCAAAAAGATATGTGCTGTAAAATAAAGAAATAACAGTCCATACACCCAAACAACGTTGAGATTAGTGTAATAATGTAGATGCATAAAACAATAAAACACAGACAACAATAAGAGAGCACAAATATCCAAGGTTAATCCCTTAAAATGCGGAGAACAAAACAAACACAGAGATAAACTGATAAGGATGCAAGGAAACCCATACGCAGATGTCTTTTCTTGATGGCGCAAGTCAAAACAATCAACCAAGGAAAAAAACGGAAGTAGATGGCTGACAGGAACGTCCTTCGATCATCATCCACGCACAAAAAAGCAGGGCGTTGAGATCCATAGGTCTATTAACGTTGAAGCGACGATCGTAGATCAGTCTCCTGGCCAACTGCTCAAGCGAGGAATAATTAGCTAGGCACAAAAGCAAAAAAAAACCACAATCATCACAAATCAATACACCAAGGGGAGGTCAAGCCATGTTGGAAATCGAAGGCCATTGGAGTCAATCAATCATCGAGCTAAAGGCTATGGAAAAATTCAGTCATCAACTAGAATGCTAAAACAATCAATTTCCTTACCCAATTAAACATGTAGATCTAAAATCATAAATCATACAAACAATCTACCATGCAAAAATAAATAGAGTGTATCGTTGCCCAATCGCCCGCTCTGAATTGGTGTCCCGTTCACTTTGTGCAACTCCCGCTTGCTGACCGATAAGACTTCACCGATACCTCCCAACCATTGCTATGGGTACTCTTCTTCCCCCTTATCCCCACAAGACGCAAAGGGGAAACACACACTATCATAGATTCAACTAGCTCCCAGCTCGCCTCGCAAGGTCAAGCTACCACTGCTAATCGAGCTAGGTATCTCAAATCCCACAAGCTAAGTCATTCAAGTATAGATTTCTGCAGCGTAACGTTACACAAACAGAAGAGATCCATCATCATTTTCCTCCCTCCATTATATAGAGTTTCGAAGTCCCTTACTTTCCCATAATCCCATTTTATTTAATGTTTAATAAATCAATTCATAACAATCCTCCCATACATGTCTCACCCATCCCCTTCATTCCTCCAAAAACTATTTTCTTTATTTAATTAATTACCATTATTTCCCTCACCCTCCTAGAGTCATTCCTAGAATCGCTCCTAGGTGTCCCCAAATTCCCTTACAGGTTTTAATAACCTTCCCCATTATTAAATTACTAGTTCGGTTTAATTTGGAAGGTTATTTAATGCTATATACCTTACTAAGTTAGATTTTCTGATTTTTCCTTGTGTTTCCCCTTTCTTTTTATGTTTCTTTCTTTTTCCTAGTTTCCTAATTATTTTAGATTTCCTTCTTTCCCCTTTTTATTTAATCTCAAAAAGGCAAGTGCAGAAAATTATCCTATTTCCCTTTTTCCTTTTAATGAATAAAATTTTAATTAGCATAATAAGTAAATCAATTATTTCCCTTTCTAAATTTTATCCCAAAATATTTTATAAATCGATTTAATTGCTTACCCCCTTCTTGTCATAAGATTAATGAAGATTATCATTATATATATATATATATATATATATATATATTTTAAAATGATAAAATTTTATCACCAGTAAAATTTAGACCTAGACCTTATTTCCTAGGCTGGGCAACATTTTTTTTTTTAAGGGAAAGGTTTCAAATCTTCCTTAACACTTTATTTGTCCTAAAGCCATCTAGTTTTATCAAATTATTAAATAACCACACAAGGTGCCCTTCAGGTTGCACTACGTTCTCCAAGGGTGCCGCTCGCCTCTTTCCATTTTTCTTGCATGACGTGCCCTTCAGGACGCACCACGTGCTCCAAGGGTGCCACTCACCTCTTGACTGACTTGGTAGACATCAAAAACCCCTGGAGTCAATACTCCTCCAGGATATTGTGGGAGAGTAAGGGCCTCTAAGGAATAAGGCCCCTGCCTTATTGGGTGCCCCTTAGAATCATCGTGAGTGACTGGCACAGTCAGCCCTCACAACATCGTGGTCCTTCTCAAACTAGGTAGTCGTTAACCTACAGTTCAAGCAACGAAAAGAGTGCTAGTAGGTTGTGGCAGGGTTGTTGTCCACACCTCTCCCTTAATGTCTCTGGTAGTTGTGCATGACCCCTCTACTCCACATGTGAGTCTAGTCAGCAAGCTATCATCAGCCTCCATCATCAACGAATCATGTCATAAATATATCCATATCATATCATCTAATCAGATGCACCAATATCACATATAAAACAATCAAACCTCAGTAGTTCACTCCCCGACTCGATCAAGAGTCCAAGGGTTCCATCGATGCCTATGCATCCTTGAGGTCCAAAATCTTGCACACTCAGTAAAACCTATTCAATAGCACCTGTTTATGTCAATGCAACAAAACAACATGACATCAACCCATAAGACCTCATAATCAAAATCAATGTTTTAATAGCATAATAATCTAGATCACTTGCGAGAAAGTGTCCTCAAAGAATAAGTTCACTCAGTGCGTATGACAGATATGTTACATACACTCCCTCTTGGTCTAAAATTTGTCCCGAAGTTTCACAGTATAAGTGTCAAAATAATGTGTATCACGGTATCATAGGTCTATCTATAAAAAAAAAATGGAGAATGTTGGTGCATATCATATGCGTCCTCCCAGGTCGTCGAGTGTGGACTATAACTATCCCACTAGACCTTGACCTGCTCTACTGTTCGATTCCGTAGTTGTTGAATGTGATGATCCAAGATGCAGATCGGCTCAGCCGTGAGCACCCCCTTGTCTAATACCTGCAAAGACCTCATTTCCATAAAATGTGTAGGATCACTAATATAATGTCTCAAAACAGATACATGAAAAACATCGTGCATACGCCTCAACGAATCAGGCAAGGCTAGTGAATAGTCCATGGGCCCCTTTCTTTCCACAATCTCAAAAGGTCCCACAAGCCTAGGAGAGAGTTTATCTCCCTTTCCAAACTTGATCGAAATCTTATGCGGTTTTACCCACAAGAAGACTCGATCGCCAACCTCGTAACTACATTCAACACGGTGCACATCGGCATAACTCTTATGTCGATCGTGTGCTTCTTTAATCTTTTGTATTTTTTTTTGCATTTCCTCCTCCATTTCATGGATCGATTCTAGTCCCACCAAGACCCTATCCTCAAGCCAATCCCAACTCAAAGGCATCCGACATGGTAACCCGTAAAGAGAATCGAAAGGCACCATATTAATGGTGCTTTGGTAACTGTTGTTATAAGCGAATTCCACCAGTGGAAATAATTTTTCCCAACACTTTCGTTGGTCCATCACGTACATGCACAACATGTCCTCCAAGGTTTGGTTCATTCATTCGATCTGCTCGTCAGTCTCCGGGTGATACACAGTACTAAAGTTAGGTTGGGTTCCCAAGGCCTCTTGGAAACTCATCCAAAATCGTCTAGTAAACACTGATCATCGATTGGATATAATCCTCTTAGGCACGCCATGAAGCCTCACAATATCAATGATCAAAACTCTAGCTATGCCAGGTGCTTGATACGTCATACGCACATGAATAAAGTGAGCACTCTTTGTCAGAGTGTCTACTACTACGAAAATTGATTCATGTCTCCTTGTTGTCAGTGGAAATCCAACAATAAAATCCATCGAAATAACCTCCCATTTTGATTCCGGAATAGCGTGTGGCTATAGCAATCTTTCTGGATGTCTATGTTTAGCCTTTAGTTGCTGACATTCTAGACATCCGGCCACATAGTTGACTATATATACCTTCATTCCCTTCCAAAAGAATAAGGGTTTAAGGTCTTCCCTCATCTTCGTGACTCTTGGGTGAGCCATGTAGACTGCTCTATGAGCCTCGCATAGGATCAATCTCCTCAACTCGTCGTTTGGTGGTACGTAATCCAATTTTTAGACCTCAATAATCCATCATCGTCAAACATAAATCCTTCAAATCTTGGTACCATCAATGTGTTTTGTCCGATAAAACCCTCGACCACTTTGTACCAGTCATTGTAACATTGTAAAGTTAGAATATTTTTACATAGGTTCGTCTGAAGAGGAAACAGTGAAAAGATGCGTGGTCTCTGACTCAATGCATCTGCTATTCAATTCATTGTTCCTATAATGTAAGTAATCTCGAAGTCATACTTTCTAAGCAATTCCGACCATGCCATTGTCGCGCGTTCAGGTCACTTTGCGTAAAGATGTGTTGTAGTCCACAGTGGTCCGTCTTTAGTTCAAATTTTCGTGCAACAATATACTTATAGTGTTTCCAAACCTTCAAGGCATATACGATGGCTAACAACTCTAGATCGTGCGTCGTGTAGTTCTCCTCATGCCTTCTTAGTTTCCTCGAGATGTAAGCTATCACTCGTCCATATTGCATCAATACTCTGCCTAAGCCTTTTTTGGATGTGTTGATGCATACCAAGAAGTCTGTGTCCATGTCAGGGACCCTTAGTATCGGTGTTGTTGTCAACATCTCCTTGAGCCTCTAAAATTCTTCCGCACATTTCTCGGTCCAAACAAACTTCTTGTTCTTCTTCTGCAATTCCATGATCGGATTTTCTATCTTCGAAAATACATCGAAAAACCGTCGATAGTATCCTTTTAAACCCATGAAGATACACACTTCCTAGACATTCGTCGGCGCAGTCCATTCCATAATAGCCTCGACCTTTGCTGGATCCATGGAAATACCTTCACTGGAGATGACATGTCCTAAGTAGTGAATCTTTGATTGATAAAATTAGCATTTGGACAACTTCCCATACAATTTGTGCTCTTGCAGACACTGTAGTACCAAACACAAGTGCTCTTCATGCTCCTCCATCATCCGAGAGTAAATCAAAATATCGCCAATGAATACTTGGATGAACTTGTCCAAGTACTCGCAGAACACCATGTTCATCAAACTCATGAACACCCATGGGGCGTTTGTCAGTACATACGGTAAAACAATAAACTTGTAATGTCCAAACCTCGTCTTAAAGGTAGTCTTAGGGACATCATCCTCATTGATTCATAACTGGTGATACCCTAATTGTAAATCGATCTTTGAGAAGACCATTGCACCCTTTATCTGATCAAACAGATCATCAATCCTCAGCAACAGATACTGATTCGTGATCGTTGCCTTGTTCAATTGACAATAGTCAATGTAGAGCCTCCATGACCCATCCTTATTTCATATTAAAATAACGGGCGCACCCTACGGTGATACACTTGGACATATCAGTCCTAGGTCCAACAATTCTTTCAGTTTCATTCTCAAATCCTATAACTTTGAGGTCGACATCCGATAAGGCATTCTATATATCAGTTCAGTCCCCGATTTTAGGTTAATAGTAAACTCTAATTCCCTCTCCAACGACATCCTAAGTAACTCCTTTGAAAATATGTCTGCAAAATCTCTCACCACCGGAAGGTGTTCTAGACCTTCCGCTATTGTTTTCTAGTTTAATGCAAGGATCACATAATGCTTGCACCCCTTGCGCATGCTCTTCCGTAGCTACAAGGAAGAGATGAATATCAGGGAAACTCCCAGGTTCCATCCTACAATCACACGTCTTTGTCCATTGCCATCAACCAATCCCAACCGTTTCTTCTTACAATTGAGTATCGCCTCTTGCGATTCCAACCAGTCCATACCAATCACGACATCATAAGATCCTAAGATCATGATGTATAGGTTGGCCCTAGTGAAAACCTCTCCCAGGTTAAGGGTACAACCCATAACCTTTCCTCCAACCTTCTATTTGGCTCCATAATCCATCTCTATGAAGCTAAAATTGTTCTGTTCGGATTCCTTTACCTTAATCCTTTTTTAGTGTTGCACCAGAAATGAAACTCTCGATAGCACTGGGATATATCAAAATACTAAGGGTTTGGTCAGTGACGGTACCTAACGTCTCGAGAAGAGTCAACTGGTGCTCTGCCTGGCGGTTATTCATCGCTGCATGAATCTGATGGGCCTTGCCCATATCTCCCATGGTAGTGGGTCTGACTGATCCAGACACTCTAGTCCTCTCCATAGGGTAGTAATGTTGGTAGTGTGGATCCCCACACATTTAACACCCCTTCTTTGGTCCAGTACTCCTAGTACCCAGAGTAAAAGATGGCAGCCCACCAACCTAGAATCCTGGTCTATTCGGTTGAACAGGCCTAAACTACTGTTGTTGCGATTGACGCTATTGTTGATGATGTGGTCCCCGATAAGGTGTCTGTTGTTGAGGCGTCGGTCATCAAGGTGTAATGAAAGTTGATCCCCTCTGAAATCCACGATATCCTGTCATATGTCTACCTGGTGTCTGATGTTGCTGCGTATCAGATGACACTAGCCCTGCTGGTATCGCTGGAGTCCTACTCTGACCCCCGCTGATAAGCTCCCCCTCTGCTATGAGGGCCTTCTGGATGACATCGTGCAAATTCTGATGCATCAGAATCCTAACCTTTGCATGTATTTTTCCATTAAGTCTGAACACAAACCCATTAACCTTAAGTTTCTTAGTATTAAGATGCAGAGCATACCGTAGCAGCTCCATAAAACAGGCTTCATAATCGAGCACCGTACGACTTCCCTGTCGTAAGGTGTTAAACTCATTGAGCTGACGCTCAATGAATTCCTCTAATAGGTACCTCTCTCGGAACCGTTCCTTGAATAGTTCCCATGACATGGCTTTGACGACCATGTTCAGTTGTGGCAGGAGTGTCTTCCACCCTAGAAGAGTGCTCCCCTTCAGTTGAAATATTGAAATGCAGACTTTCATGTTGGAGGTATGGTCACGAAGTGCAAAGAACATCGCCATATTCTCCAACCATGCCTTGGCAGCTTTGTCATACAGGGCACCAAAGAACTCGAGAAATTTAACCTTCTCGAGTTCACGGTGAATGCTACCAGTACTGACCGAAGCGTTCGGTGGACCCTCAGGGGGTGTTGACGCACCAACCTTATATTTGTCCAAACAACTGATCAGTGCCTCATACATGCGCTGAAAATATCTCATCAATCCAAGCAAATCACCTATTGCTATCTGCTCTTTCCCGACAACCTATTCGTCTACCTAGGGGTTAGACCCCTTAGGCATGGATGTTATTGGAGGCTTCACGCTTCCACCCCTAGTACCCTGTCATCTACCTCTGCGATGTCCTCTAACCATGATTACCTGCATGAATACAAATCAACTAAATTAACAACATTGTAATCAAATACCCAATTAACGAAAGTCTTAGTGATCCCAAGTCATGGGTTGAACCCCCACTCTGATACCATATGTAATGCCCCCTCTGTTATGACTACAAGCGAGGCAGAAGTGAAAATATTTTTTTGTCTGAAAAGAAAGAGGTGAGGACAACAACAGTTAACCACACACTGACGATGAAAGAAAGCATGCAGTCTAGACAACATGATACTATGACACCACACACAGGCACAAGGGAAACTGGGTGAAACATGCGTAGACAACAAGGAGAAAATGACTACCCGCCTGACATAACAAGACACGCCTACAATCTTAAAGGACAATATCCCTTCCCAAAACAATGACCTTGACAAACAAGATTAGAATCTCAAGGCGCGTGAACCAAATGCATGAAAGCATTCCACCCATGCGCTTAAAGAAACTTTCCATGCTCGTCCACACTCACTCAGAACGCACCAACTCCAGCCAAGTTCTCGATAGACACTATCTCGTAAGGCATGCCATGATCCCCTCATTAGGAATCATGTCATCCCTAGGTGATAGATGCGTCAATAACCTTGACACATCACATCCTATCTGTACCAAGGACTCTAGATAAATCCGATGCGCTAGAAACCGAATACTGAGAGGAAAACCACACCCATAACCCAACAATAGGTCGATGAAACACCAGAGGATGAAGACAAGGGATGACACAAGCTAGTACATGACATCACCCAAGACCCAACCAATCACCCAGTCTAAAATAGTCAATGATTACAATCTATTTTAACTTGGGTTTCCATTCTAAACGGGGCACGTCTAAAGTTATAAATAGTCATTAATGCACCCTCTAATTTAACGTTAATACAATCAATAAGGAAGTCTAAGTATTCAATACTAGAACTATAATTATAAATACAATATAACCTCAATTATAATCAATTTAGCAAGTCTAAAATTGGCAATCTAGTCTTTACTCACCAATCTAATTTTAATCATTAGTACAACCTAAATGGACAATTCTATAATTATCCAAATCTCCATCCAACTAGCCATTAACTTAAATAAAAACATTAACAATCCTAAAGTAGAATGCTACCATTATAACACTTATGAACAATTAAATCTTAGCATGTAGTATAGCTATATTGATCGAACTAACAATACTAGTTGTCTATTAACATTGAGAATGAAACTACTAACTATTAACATCACTGTAGAAATTTAACAAGGCAATTAACATAACAATTACATAACAATCAATATAGTAATAACAAGGCAATTAACATGACAATTAACATAACAGTTAATATAGCAATAAAAAGGCAATTAACACGAAAATTAACATAACAATTAATATAGTAATAAGAAGGCAATTAACACGACTATTGACCATTTAACTCGTTGTGGCAATTAATTATTAAGAAGGAATCTGCTGACCATTAACTTGGTGTAGCAAATAAAATGGCAATTGATATGACAATTAACATAACAATTAATATAGCAAACAACAAGGCAATTAACATGACTGCTGACCATTTAACCCGTTGTGGCAAATACTCATTAAGAAAGAATCTGTTGTCCATTGAGTCGATGTAGAACATAACATGGAAATTAATGGACCAAAGACATCGTTGTAGCAATTATGTTGGGCAGTGAGAACGCTGGGTACACTCAAATTGAAGGAGGTTAAAAGACAATACAAAACTGCACAAGGATCAACTTCTGATCATTCAACAACAACACAGTCCCAGTTTAAAGGAAAATTGTTGTACCACACATCAGCAAAATGGAGTACACAAATTGTGGAAATCATGCCCATTCAACAACAAAAACACTCAAAAATAAATGGCAAAACGTGGTCATTCTAGCAACAACACAGTCAACAATTAAGGGCAAAACGTGGTCAATCAACAACAAAACTCAATCAAATTTAAAGGAAATTTGTTTTGCTACTTATCAGCAAATTCGTGTTCATTTTTCAACCACAATAAAATCAACGCAAACCATGCAGGAAGGGATACATAAATTTGTTGAGATTAACCATTTGTTCCACACATCAACAAAACATAGTATACAAATTTAATGGCAAAATGTGCCCAGTCGACATCAAACTCAATCAAATTAAAGGCAAATTGTATCCATGCAACAACAATGCAGTCAACCAAATACCAAATATGCTACACAGTAAGGGGAAAACATGGTCATTCAACAACAACACACAATAAATAATTAAGGGGAAAACAGAGTACAACCACCCCAAAAAGGAATGTCGTTGCTTTCATTAAGGTTTGGCAAATTGTTGCACGCACACACCAGATAGGAAATGGATTGTTGTCATTTAAAAACAAGGCAATCATTGTACATAAATGAGATACAATTTCGCATTAACATTAAATACAAATTGTAAATGCCCTTAACTAAAATGGCAGACACCATAATACCATTTCCCTTCACTTAAATGGGAAATCAACAAGGACACGACACAGTAAAGAAATTCCGATTTCACTCAAGGGCAGCACGTTGTCAAAACGTCTTCAACGAGTTTAAAGCATATATATATATATATAACACAGTCAAATTTAAGGAAAACAATGGTCGTTTTGGTTAACAACTCGTTGTCCATAAGCCAAATACAATCGATGTCCAACAAGAACGTTTTGGTACACTACCACACGATTGCTATAAAAAATGATAACGTTGCCTAAAACTATAAACATTGGGTCCTGATTATAATTTTCTCATTATAAAATCGTACACAAAAATCGAATTGTAGATCGCAGTCACCAAGTGAAATGGAATTCAATAACTAAGGAATCGCAGTCAGTAAAATAAAGAAATCGCAGTCCATATACCCAACCAGCGCTGAGATTAGTGTAATAACGTAGACGCATAAAAAAATAAAATGCAAACAACAGCAAGAGAGTGCAAAGATCCAAGGTTAAGCCTTTAAGGCACGGAGAACAATACTAGTGCAAAGATAAACCAGCAAGGGCAAGGAAAACCATACGCAGAGGTCTTTGCTAGATGGCGCAAGTCAAAAAAATCAGCCAAGGACAACAACAGAGGTAGATGATTGATAGGAATGTTCTTCGCTCATCATCCATGAACAAAAAAGAAAGGCGTTGAGATCCATAGGTCTATTAACGTCGAAGCGATGACCATAGATCAGGTGTAACGAACCTCTTCGTTACGACAACAAATCGGATAACAGGTGTGAATTTTTTATTTTTTTTTATTTAGACGTGACGTGTGTGTGCGCATGTAAAAAGGGACAGACACACTTGACTCTACGTCGCCACTCGACAACCAACAAGACGCAACCACGATGTTCATCAGAAGAAGACTGAAGGCACACAACGAGTAACTGCAAGCAATAAATGACCATAGACACAAGGTGCACAATGCAAACATTTAATGACATACTGGGTTATGCACAGTACGAACACAGAGGGAAGGATCCATAGTAGTAGATCTTACTATTTCTGCACAGGAAAGAAGGGTGTTTAATCTTAGTTCGTTGCTCCGGAGAGAGAGAAGGTCAGATAGGCTCCTGGCCGACTGCTCAGGCAGAAACTAGTAATCTCCGTCAGGTGTGTTGCAAGAGTGGAAACCCTGCCTTTAAAGGGCCCGAGACTCTTGATACGGCACATGATTCTTCACACAAAATAATCACTCACACAGACTTATATACTAGGCTACACGGAGGTGTCTACATCCCGCCCGACAAAACCGACCAAGCAGAAAAATGATTACGACCTTGTACAACACAAATGATATGAACAACCCATATTGTAGGAAGGCACAAGTAAAAAGGACTCCGACATTGACCATCCATGATTAAGACTTAATGACATAATCAACGACCAACTATTTCATTTAAAATTCATTAATCGACAAGTTACCAACCCAGTCTTAAACAATGTACGTTAATTAGTTGCAAATCCATGTTTACTGAATCATAAGGAAATTACCATAACATCACCATAACATAACCATATCTTCGCCTTCTACATCACCTCATCAGTGCAATTAAAATAATAATAACTTTACACTTTAATTGTTAACATCAGCAACAGAACCACAATATCATTACCAAAACGACAACCAGTTACATTTTAAATCACCATCACTTGTAAGAAAAGAATCTCCTTACAAGACAAAGATAACTAACCAACTAGTAAGGCAATTAACTCAGTCTATCCCGACCTCCAAGGCAAGCCCAACCTTGTATGTCTATGGTACATAAAGACATTATAGTAAAATCTAAGATGGTCTTAGTGGGTCATTGGTCTTAGTTGGTCATGGGCACATAATGACATTATTAAGGGAAAATTTATAAGAAGACA
>ML777885.1:523141-541155 GCA_009831015.1 Picea engelmannii
TAGGTGGGTTCTTGTTTAAATTGTTATTTTTATTCCAGGGTCTGTTCTTAAGGTTAGACTAAAATTTTACCCTAAAATTTTTAGACTCAGTACTTAGATTCTGAACTGGGCGACACTGGGTTAGGGGAGTTGTTTAAGGATTTATTAAGGCGTTATTGTCTTAGGGATATTTAGGTTTGTTTCCTTCATCCACATCAATGTGACGTGCCCTTCAGGACGCACCACGTGCTCCAAGGGTGCCACTCGCCTCGTTCGTTTCCTTTGCGCGACGTGCCCTTCAGGATGCACCATGTTCTCCAAGGGTGCCACTCGCTTCTTGTGTTTCTTTTGTGCGACGTGCCCTTTAGGATGCACCACGTGCTCCAAGGGTGCCACTCGCCAACTCGACTGATTGGTAGACATCTATAACCCCTGGAGTCAACACTCCACCAGGTGAACTTGTGGGAGACTAAGGGCTCTAAGGAATAAGGCCCCCGCCTTATTGCACGCCCCTTAGAATCATCGTGAGCAACTGTCACAGTCTGCCCTCATGACATCATGGATCCTCTCGAACTAGGTAATCGTTAACCTACAGTTCGAGCCACGGCGGGAGTGCTAGTAGGCGGTGGCAGGGCTGTTGTCCACCCCTCTCCCTCAACCTCTCTGGAAATCATGTGTAGCCCCTTTACTCCATATGTGAGTCTGGTCGGAAAGCTATCGTCAGCCTGCATCATCGACAATCGTGTCAGAACATGTCAACATCAAATCATCAAATCAATGAAATATCACTGTAAATAAATCAACCCAAATAGCACACTCCCTGACTCAATCCGGAGTCCAAGGGGTTCCACCGATGCCTCTGCATCGTAAAGGTAAAAAACCCTGCACACTCAATAAAACTGAGTCAATAGCACCTGTCTACATCAAATATTAAAACATCATGTTGTCTATCAATCACATCATAATCAAGTATAAATGGTTTAACATAATAAAATTCTAGATCACTTGCGAGCAAGTGTCCTCAAAGAATAATTTTTCTCAGTGCACCAGAGCGGGATGTTACATCAGGCTCATGTCTGACTCCTCAGGCGAGGACTGATGAGCTAGGGATAAAAGGAAAAAACAACCACAATCATCAGAAATCAATACACCAAGGGGCGGTCAAGACATGCCAGAAATTGAAGCCCATGGGAGTCAATCAATCATCAAGCTAAAGGCTATGGAAAAATTCAGTCATCAACTAGAATGCTAAGACAATCAATTTCCTTACCCAATCAAACATGCAGATCTAAAAGCATAAATCATACAAACAATCTACCATGCAAAAATAAAGAAAGCGTACCATTGCCCAGTCGCGTGCTCCGAGTTGATGTCCTGCGTGCTTCGTGCAACTCCCGCTTGTCGACCGATGAGACTTCACCGGTACTTCCCATCCAACGGTAGGGGTACTCTTCTTCCCCCTTAGCCCCCCGAGCCGCAAAGGGGCCACACACACTATCCATAGATTCAGCTACCTCCAAGATCACCTCACAAGGCCAAGCTACCACTCCTCACCCAGCTGGCTATCCCAACTACCACAAGCTAATTCAGTCACGTATAGATTTCTACAGCGTAACGTTACGCAAACAGAAGAGATCCATCATCATTTTCATCCCTCCATTATATAGAGTTTCTAAGTCCCTTACTTTCCCAAACTCCCATTTTATTTAATGTTTAATAAATTA
Source organism: Picea engelmannii (assembly GCA_009831015.1). Taxonomy (NCBI): domain Eukaryota; kingdom Viridiplantae; phylum Streptophyta; class Pinopsida; order Pinales; family Pinaceae; genus Picea; species Picea engelmannii. The sequence continues at coordinate 524,845 of ML777885.1, forward strand.
ATTCATAAAAATCATCCTCGTACATGTGTCACCCATCCCCTTCATTCCTCCAAAAACTAATTTCTTTATTTAATTAATTACCCTTATTTCCCTCACCCTCCTAGAGTCATTCCCAAAATCACTCCTAAGTGTCCCCAAATTCCCTTATAGGTTTTAATGACCTTTCCCATTATTAAATTACTAGATCAGTTTAACTTAGAAGGTTCTTTAATGCTAAATACCTTACTAAGTTAGATTTTCTGACTTTTCCTTGTGTTTCCCCTTTATTTTTATGTTTCCTACTTTTCCTAGTTTCCTAATTATTTTAGATTTCCCTCTTTACCCTTTTTATTTAAACTCAAAAAGGCAAGTGCAAAAACCTACCCTTTTCCCTTTTTCCTTCTAATGAATAAAATTTTAATTAGCATAATAAGTAAATCAATTATTTCCCTTTTTAAATTTTATCCCAAAAGATTTTATAAATCAATTTAATTGCTTACCCCCTTCTTGTCATAAGATTAATGAAGATTATTATTATTATTATTATTATTATTATTAAATATATATTTTTATTTTTATATTTGAAAAAAAAAAGAAGATAAAATTTTATCACTAGTAAAATTTAGACCTAGACCTTATTTTCCTAGGTTGGGCGACATTTTTTTTAAGGGAAAGGTTTCAAATCTTCCTTAACACTTTATTTATCCTAAAGCCATCTAGTTTTATCCAATTATTAAAGAACCACAAGATGTGCCCTTCAAGATGCTCTACGTGCTCCAAGGGTGCCACTCGACTCTTTCCATTTTTCTTGCACAACGTGACCCTCAGGACGCACCACATGCTCCAAGGGTGCCACTCACCTTTTGACTAACTTGGTAGAAATCAAAAACCCCTGGAGTCAAATACTTCACCAGGTGATGTTGTGGGAGACTAAGGGCCTCTAAGGAATAAGGCCCCTGCCTTATTGCACACCCCTTAGAATCATCATGAGTGACTGTTGCACTCGACCCTCGTGACATCGTGGGCCGTCTCAAACTAGGTAGTTGTTAACCTATAGTTCAAGCCATGGCGAGAGTGCTATTAGGTTGTTGCAAGGTTGTTTCCCACACCTCTCCTTCAACATCTCTAGTAGTCATGCGTGACCCCTCTACTCCACATGTGAGTCTGGTCGACAAGCTATCATCATCCTGCATCATCAACGAATCATGTCAGAAATATATCCATATCATATCATCTAATCAGATGCACTAATATCACATATAAAACAATCAAGCCCCAATAGTTCACTCCCTGACTCGATCTGGATACCAATGGTTCCATCGTGCCTATGCAACATCGAGGTCCAAAATCCTGCACACTTAGTAAAACTGAGTGAATAGCACCTGTCTATGTCAATGTAGAAAAACAACATGACATCAAACCATAACACCTCATAATCAAAATCAATGTTTTAATAACATAGTAATCTGGATCACTTGCGAGCAAGTGTCCTCAAAGAATAAGTTCACTCAGTGTGCAAGAGTGGGATGTTACATACACCCCCTCTTGGTCTAAAATTTGTCCTGAAGTTTCATAGTATAAGTATCGAAATAATGTGTATCATAGTATCATAGGTCTATCTATCAAAAAAAAATGGAAACTACTCGCGCATATCATATGTGTCCTCCCAGGTCACTAAGTGTGGACTATAGCTATCCCACTGGAATTTTACCTACTCTATTGTTCGATGTCGTAGCTATCGAATGCGATGATACAAGATGTGGATCGGCTCAGTCGTAAGTGCCTCCTCACCCAATACCTACAACAAACACATGTCAATAACATGTGTAGGATCACTAATATAATGTCTCAAAACATATAGGTGAAAAACATCGTCCATACGCCTCAAGGAATCAGGCAAGGCTAGTCGATGGGCCATGGACCCCTTTCTTTCCACAATATCAAAAGGTCCCATGAACCTAGGAGAGATTTTATCTCCCTTTCCAAACTTGATTGAACTCTTATGTAGTTTTACCCATAAGAAGACTCAATCGCCAACCTCGTAACTACGGTCAACATGGTGCGCATCGGTATAACTCTTCTATCGATACTGCTCTTCTTTAATCCTTTGTCTTATTGTTTGCAGTTGCTCCTCCATTTCTTGGATCTCTTTTGGTCCCACCAAGACCCTATCCTCAAGTCAATCCCAACTCAAAGTCATCTGACATAGTTGCCCGTAAAGAAACTCGAAAGGCACCATCTTAATGGTGCTTTGGTAACTGTTGTGATAAGTGAATTCCACCAGTGGCAAGAATTATTACCAACTCTTTTGTTGGTCCATCACGTACATGCGAAACATGTCCTCCAAGGTCTGGTTTGTTCATTCAGTCTACCTATCAGTCTATGGGTGATACGCAGTACTGAAGTTAAGTTGGGTTCCTAAGGCTTCTTAGAAACTCATCCAAAATCGTTTAGTAAACACCGATCCTCGATTAGATATAATCCTCTTAGGCACGACATGAATCCTCACAATCTCACTAATGAAAACTCTAGCTATGTCAAGTGCCTGATACGTCGTACACACATGAATAAAGTCAGAACTCTTCATCAGAGTGTCTACTACTATGAAAATCGAGTAATGTCTCCTTGCCGTCAGTGGCATTCCAACAATAAAATCCATTGAAATAACCTCCCATTTCGATTCTGGAATAGTGTGTGGCTATAGTAATCCTGTTGGATGTCTATGTTCAACCTTTAACTACTGAAATTCTAGACATCTAACCACATAGTTGACTATAGTTGCCATCATTCCCTTCCAGAATAATAAGGGTTTAAAGTATGCCCTCATCTTCGTGACTCCTGGGTGATCCATGTAGACTTCTCTATGAGCCTCGCTTAGGATCAAGCTCCTCAACGCGTTGTTCAGTGGTATGTAAATCCGATTTTTAAACGCCAATAATCCATCATCGTCAAACGTAAATTCTTCAAATCTTGGTACCATCATTTGGTTTTGTCTAATAAAACCCTCGACCTCTTTGTACCAGTCATCATCACGTTGTAAAGTTAGAATCTTTCCATGTAGGTTCCTCTGAAGAGGCAACACCGAAAAGATGCATGGTCTCTAACTCAATGCATCTGCCACTCGATTCATTGTTCCTTTTATGTAAGTAATCTCGAAGTCGTACTCACTAAGAAATTTCGACAACGTCCTTGTCACGTGTTCAGGTCGATTTGCGTAAAGATGTGTTGTAGTCCACATTGGTCTATCTTTAGTTCAAATTTTTGTCCAACAAGGTAGTGTCTCCAAACCTTCAAGGCATATACAATGGCTAATAACTCCAAATCATGCGTCATGTAGTTCTCCTCATGCCTTCTTAGTTTCCTCGAGATGTACGTGATCACTAGTCTGTCTTGCATCAAGACTCCACCTAAGCCTTCCTTGGATGCTTTAGTGCATACCAAGAAATTTGCATTCATGTCAGGGACCTTTAGTATCAGTGTTGTTGTCAACATCTCCTTGAGCCTCTGAAATTCTTTCGCGCATTTCTCTGTCCAAACAAACTTCTTGTTCTTCTTCTGCAATTCCGTGATCAGAATTTCTATCTTTGAAAATCCCTCAACTAACCATCGATAGTATCCTACTAAACCCATGAAGCTATGTAGTTCTGGGACATTCGTAGGCATAGGCCATTCCATAATATCCTTGAGCTTTGTTGGATCCACGACGATACCTTCATTGGAGATGACATGCCCTAAGTAGTGAATCTTTGATTGATAAAATTAGAATTTGGACAACATCCCATACAATTTGTGTAAATTCTAACCTTGTACAATGTCTACTGTAAACAAATATTCAGAAAACAATAGAAAAGATACAATGGCAAATAAAAACATTACATAGAGATTTTTCCCCTGGAAACCCAAACCGGGAAAACCAACATATATTGTATTCATACATTGTGTTACATTGTTTACAATACAATATACATATAGGAGCCAGCGGCATCCAAAACCCTAACCCAATGACCTGGATTAGTCCAAAACCCTAATTCCTTAACCAGAAATAGTAAACCATCGGCAAAAAACCATGTGCCGAAAAACCACCTAAATATCATGTGGTCCCAGAAATATGTTGTCCCGGTAATATGTCATCCTGGAAATTTGTGCAAAGAATATAACACATACCCAAGAATTTGTGCTCGTGCAAAGAATATAACAGATACCCAATAATTTGTGCTCTCGCAAACACTATAGTACCAAGCGCAAGTGCTTGTCATGCTCCTTTTTCATCCGAGAGTAAATCAAAATATTGTCAATGAATACTTGGATGAACTTGTCCAAGTACTCACGGAACACCCCGTTCATCAAACTCATGAATTCCCCTGGGGCGTTTGTCAGTCCAAACGGTAAAACAATAAACTCGTAATGTCCAAACCTCATCTTAAAGGCAGTCTTAGGGACATCATCCTCCTTGATCCGTAACTGGTGATACCTTGATCGCAAATCGATCTTTGAGAACACCGTTGGACCCTTCATTTGATCAAATAGATCATCAATCCTTGACAACAGATATTGATTCTTGATCATTGCCTTGTTCAATTGACGATAGTCAATGCAGAGCCTCCTCGACCCATCCTTCTTTCGTATGAAAATAACAGGCACACCCCACGGTGACACACTTGGACGTATCAGTCCCAGGTCAAACAATTATTTCAATTGCATTCTCAACTCATGTAACTCCAAGGTCGAGATCAGATAAGGCATTCTAGCTATCAGTTCAATCCGCAGTTTTAAGTCTATAGTAAACTCCAATTCCTTCTCCGACAGCATCCCAGGTAACTCCTCCAGAAATATTTCTGCAAACTCTCTCACCACCGGAAGGTGTTCTAGACCTTTTGTTACTCCCTTCTCGTTTAATGCAAGGATCGCATAAATCTTGCACCCCTTGCGCATGATCTTCCATAGCTACAAGGAAGAGATGAACCTCAGGGAAACTCCCTAGTTTCATCCGAAAATCACACATCTCTATCCCTCGTCATCAAAAAAGCTCAACCATTTCATCTTACAGTTTAGTATCACCTCATGCGATTCCAACTAGTCCATACCAATAACGACATCATAAGATACTAAGATCATGATGTATAGGTTGTCCATGGCGAAAAAACCTCCCAGGTTTAGGGTACAACCCATAACCATTCCTCCAAACTTATGTTTTTCTCCAGAAGCCATATCTACGAAGCTAAACTCTTCCTGTTTGAATGCCTTTACCTTAATCCTTTTTAGTGTTGCACCAGAAATGAAAATCTTGTTAGTACCAGGATCTATCAAACTACTAAGGGTCTATTCAGTGACGGTACCTGATGTCTAGAGAACAGTCGACTAGTTCTCTTCCTAGCAGTTATTCACGGTTGTATGAATCTAATGGGCCTTTCCCATATCTCCCACAGTAGTGGGTCTAGCTGATCCAGACGCTCCAGTCCTCTCCATAGGAAATCATGTTGGCATTGTGTCTCCCCATGTATCCAACACCCCTTCTTCGATCCAGTACTCCTGGTACACGAAGTAGAAGATGATGACCCACCTGCCTGGAATCCTGGTCTGTTCTGCTCAATAGGACTAAATTGTTGCTACTGCGGTCGACGCTGCTACTAATGTTGTGGACCTCGATAAGGTGTTCATTTTTTAGGCATCAGTTGCCGAGGTGTAGTGAAAGTGGATCCCCTCTGGAAGCCACGATATCCTGGCATATGTCTGGCTGGTGTCTGATACTATTGTGCACTAGATGACACCTTCCCTGTTGGTCTCGTTGGAGTCCTGCTCTAATCCCCACTGATAAGATCCTCCTCTGCTATGAAGGCCTTTTGGACGACATCATGCAAGGTTTGAGGCATCATAATCCTAACCTTTGCATGTATGCTTCCATTAAGTCCAAACAAAAACATGTTGAACTTACGTTTCTCAGTATTAATATGCGGAGCATACCATAGCAGCTCCATAAGACAGGCCTCATACTCAGGCACCGTACAACTGCCCTATCATAAGGCATTGAACGCATTGAGCTGACGCTCAATGAATTCCTCTGATAGGTACCTCTCTCAGAACCATTCCTCGAACAGTTCCCATGACACGTCTTCAACGACCATGTTTAGTTGTGGCAGGAGAGTCTTCCACCATAGAAGAACGCTCCCCTTTAGTTGAAATACCTCCATGCAGACTTTCATGTTGGAGGTATAGTCTCGAAGTGAAAAGCACATCGCCATATTCTCCAACCATGCCTTGGTGGCTGCATCATCCGAGGTGCCAAAGAACTCGAGAAATTTAACCTTCTTGAGTTGTGAATGCTACCAGTATTGACGAGAGCGTGTGGTGGACCCTCAGGGGGTGCCGACGCTCTGGCCTCATTTCTGTCCAAACGACTGATCAATGCCTCAGAAATGCACTAAAAAGATCTCATCAATCCAACCACATCACCTACTGCTATGTGCTCCTCCCCGACAACCTGTTCGTCTCTCTAGGTGTTATACCCCTCAGGCGTGGATGCTACTGGAGGTGTCGCGGCTCCTCCCCTAACACCCCGTCATCTGCCTCCCCGACGTCCTCTAACCATGATTACCTGCATGAATACAAATCAACTAAATTAGCAACATTATAATCAAATACCCAATCAACAAAATTCGTAGTGATCCTAAGTCGCATGTTGAACCCCCTCTCTGATACCACATGTAATGCCCCCTCGATTACGACTACAAGTGAAGCATAAGTGTAAAGGTTTTTTTGTCTGAAAGGAAAGAGGCGATGAAAACAATAGTTAACCACACACTGATGATGAACGCAAGAACATGGTCTAGGCAACATGCTACTATGACACCAAGCACAGGCACAAGGGCAATTGGGCAAAATGTGCATAGACACTAAGGAGAAAATGACTACCCGCCCGACACAACAAGACACACCTACAATATTAAAGGACAACATCCCTTCCCGACACAACGAACTTGACGAACAAGACTAGAACCTCAAGGCACATGAACCAAACGCATGAAAGCGTTCCACCCATGTGCCTAAAGCAACTTGCCATGCTCATCCACACTCACTCAAAACGCACCAACTCCGGCCAAGTTCTCGATCACCGCTATCCTGTAAGGTGCGCCATGATCCCCTCATCAAGAATCATGTCATCCCCATGTGATAGATGCATCAATAACCTTGGCACATCACATCCTATCTATACCAAGGACTCTAGATAAATCTGATGCGCTAGTAACCAAATACCGAGAGAAAAAACACACCCATAACCCAACAACAGGTCAACGAAACGCTAGAGGATGAAGACAAGGGATGACAAAACCAAGAACACGACATTAGCCATGACCCAACCAATCACCCATTCTAAACTAGTCAATGATTACAATCTATTTTAACATGGGTTTCATTCTAAACGGGGTACGTCTAAAGTTACAAATAGTCATTAATGGACCCGCTAATTTAACGTTAATACAATCAATCTAGCAAGTATAAGTATTCAATACTAGAACTATAATTATAAATACAATCTAACCTCAATTATAATCAATTTAGCAAGTCTAAAATTGACAATCTAGTCTTTACTCACCAATCTAATTTTAATCATTATTACAACCTAAATGGACAATTCTATAATGATCCAAATCTCCATCCAACTAGCCATTAACTTAAATAACAACATTAACAATCGTAAAGTAGAATGCTACCATTATAACACTTATGAACAATTAAATCTCAGCATGTAGTTTAGCAATATTGACCGAACTAACAATACTAACTATCTATTAACATTGAGAAGGAAACTACTAACTATTAACATCGTTGTAGAAATTTAACAAGGCAATTAACATAGCCGTTACATAACAATTAATATAGTAATAACAAGGCAATTAACATGACAATTAACATACCAATTAATGTAGCAATAACCAGGCAATTAACATGACAATTAACATAACAATTAATATAGCAATAACAAGGCAATTAACATGACTGCTGACCATTTAACTCGCTATGGCAATTAATTATTAAGAAGGAATCTACTGACCATTAACTCACTGTAGCAAATAACATGGCAATTAATATGACAATTAACATAACAATTAATATAGCAGATGACAAGGAAATTAACATGACTGCTGACCATTTAACTCACTATGGAAAATACTCATTAAGAAGGAATATGTTGTCCATTGACTCGCTGCAAAAAATAACATGGCAATTAATGGACCAAAAACATCATTGCAACAATTATGTTGGGCAGTGAGAACGTTGGGTACACTCAAATTGAAGGAGGTTAAAAGACAATACAAAACTATAGAAGGATCAACTCGTGATTATTCAACAACAACGCAATCACAGTTTAAAGGTGAATTCTTGTACCACACATCAACAAAACGCAGTGCAAAAATGGTGGAAATCATGCCCATTCAACAACAAAAGCACTCAAAATTAAATGGCAAAATGTGGTCATTCCAACAACAACACAGTTAGTAATTAAGGGCAAAAAGTGGTCAATCAATAGCGAAACTCAATCAAATTTAAAGGCAATTTGTTGTGCTACTTTTCAATAAATTCGTGGTCATTTTTCAGCAACAATAAAATCAACGCAAACCACGCAGGAAGGGATACATAAATTTGTTGAGATGAACCATTCGTTCCACACATCAACAAAACACAATATACAAATTTAATGGAAAAATGTTCCCAGTCAACAACAAACTCAATCAAATTAAAGGCAAATCATATCCATGCAACAACAACGCAGTCAACCAAATACCAAATACGCTACACATTAAGGGGAAAACGCGGTCATTCAACAACAACACACAATCAATAATTAAGGGGAAAACACAGTACAAGCACCCTAGAAAGGAGTGTCATTGTTGTCATTAAGGTTTGGCAAATCGCTGCACACACACACTAGATAGGAATTGGATTGTTGTCATTTAAAAACAGGCAATCATTCTACATAAATGAGATATAATTTTGCATTACCATTAAATACAAATCGTAAATGCCCTTAACTAAAATCGCAAACACCATAATACCATTTCCCTTCACTTAATCAGGAAATCAACAAGGACACGACACAGTAAAGAAATTATGATTTCATTCAAGGGAAACATGTTGTCAAAACATCTTTAACGAGTTTAAAGCATATATATATATATATATATATATATATATATATATATATATATATATATAAAGCAGTCAAATTTAAGGCAAACAATGGTCGTTTCAGTTAACAACTCATTGTCAAAAAGACAAATACAATCGATGTGCAACAAGAACGTTTTAGTACACTACCACACGATTGCTATAAAAAATGATAACGTTGCCTAAAACTATAAACATTGGCTCCTTATTATAATTTTCTCATTATAAAATCGTACACAAAAATTGAATTGCAGATGGCAGTCACCAAGTGAAATGGAAGTCAATAACTAAGGAATCTTAGTCAGTAAAATAAAGAAATCGCAGTCCATACACCCAACCAACGCTGAGATTAGTGTAATAATGCAGACACATAAGAAAATAAAATGTAGACAACAATAAGAGAGCACAAAGATCCAAGGTTAAGACCTTAAGGCGCGGAGAACAAAACCAACGTAGAGATAAACCGGCAAGGACGCAAGGAAACCCATACGAAGATGTATTTTCTAGATGGTACAAGTCAAAACAATCATCCAAGAACAACAATGGAGGTAGATGATTGACAGGAATGTCCTTCGCTCATCATCCACACACATAAAAGCAGGGCGTTGAGATCCCTAGGTCTATTAACACCGAATCGATGACCATAGATCAGGCTCCTGGCCGACTTCTCAGGCGAGGACTGATGAGCTAGGGACAAAAGGAAAAAAACAACCACAATCATCACAAATCAATATACCAAGGGGCGGTCAATACATGCCGGAAATCAAAGGCCATGGGATTCAATCAATCATAGAGCTAAAGGCTATGGAAAAATTCAGTCATCAACTAGAATGCTAAGACAATCAATTTCCTTACCCAATTAAACATGCAAATATAAAAGCATAAATCATATTAACAATATACCATGCAAAGATAAAGAAAGCGTATCATTGCCCAATCACCCGCTCCGAGTTCATATACCATGTGCTTCATGCAACTCCCACTTTCCAACCGATGAGACTTCACCAGTACCTCCCAACCAACGCTAGGGGTACTCTTCTTCCCCCTTAGCCCCCCGAGCCGCAAAGGGGTGACGCACACTATCCAGAGATTCAGCTAGCTCCTAGCTCATCTAGCAAGGCCGAGCTACCACTCCTCAATGAGCTGGGTATCCCAACTCCCACAAGCTAATTCAGTCAAGTATAGATTTCTGCAGCGTAACATTACGCAAACAAAAGAGATCCATCATCATTTTCCTCCCTCCATTATATCGAGTTTCGAAGTCCCTTACTTTCCCAAAATCCCATTTTATTTAATTTTTAATAAATTAATTCATAAAAATCCTCCCCATACATGTGTCACCCATCCCCTTCATTCCTCCAAAAACTAATTTCTTTATTTAATTAATTACCCTTATTTCCCTCACCCTCGTAGATTCATTCCTATAATCGCTCCTAGGTGTCGCCAAATTCCCTTATAGGTTTTAATGACCTTACCCATTATTAAATTACTAGTTCAGTTTAATTTAGAAGGTTCCTTAATGCTAGATACCTTACTAAGTTAGATTTTCTGATTGTTCCTCGTGTTTCCCCTTTCTTTCTATGTTTCCTGTTTTTTCCTAGTTTCCTAATTATTTTAGTTTTCCCACTTTCCCCTTTTTATTTAAACTCAAAAAGACAAGTGTGATGTGTCCTTTAGGATATACCACGTGCTCCAAGGGTGCCACTCGCCTCTTGACTGACTTGGTAGACTTAAAAAATCCCTGGAGTCAACTCTCCACTAGGTGATCTTGTTGGAGACTAAGGGCCCTCAAGGAATAAGGCCCTTGCCTTATTGCACACCCCTTAGAATCATCGTGAGCGACTGTTGCAGTCGGCCCTCACGACATCGTGGGCGTTCTCAAACTAGGTAGTCGTTAACCTACATTTCAAGCCACTACGGGAGTGCTAGTAAGATGTGGCAGGGTTGTTGTCCACACCTCTCCCTCAACGTCTCTGGTAGTCATGTGTGACCCATCTACTCCACATGTGAGTCTGGTCGGAAAGATATCGTCAGCCTCCATCATCAACGAATCATGTTAGATATATATCCATATCATATCATCTAATCAGATTCACTAATATCCCATATATATAATTCCACATACTTAAAAAATTGTTTACCCAAGTAATCTTATAGGAAGGAAATTCCATAATGATCTCTCTCACCCATATATAAGAAGTTTAATGTTCAAGTAAATAAATGGTCGAAGAAATCTCTCAACATGCTACTGGATGAGATTGAAATTACATAAGAGAATACTAGTGTTAGATACAGAATATAATACTATGTTGTTTATCAAACACTACTTCACTCACTTTATGACTAATGGATGGTAGTGATTAGTTAATGTTAATAATGTTGTTTCTAGTTTTAGGTCCCTATATTGATTTCTAATGTAATCTTTTTAGTTTAATAAGTAGTTGTCGATGAAGGTTAAATGCCCCTTTTCAGTTTTGTGAATTTTTTTTTGGTAGAAGAACAACTTTAGTTAACCCTCCATTGTTATAAGATCACAAACTTAATTGGAGTGTTTGAGTGTCCATATAATATTACATCTCTATATGAAAATTATATTTCTATATAAAAATACATTTAATATATTTATATGAAAAATACATTTATTTTTTTTTGATACTTTTAAATCTTTTAATATATTTCTATATATAACTTATAAATTTCATTAATATTTATTACTTGTCACTAAATTGTTTTAGTGCATTGGAAATATTAACTTCATAAAATAAATATGTAATTATTTAGTGTGTTTTTATGATATTGATTTTATGATTAAAAAGATTGAAAAAAAGTTGTATTCTAGTTATTTTTTTTAATTTTTAATAAGTTATGAATATCAGCCATGTTATACATAGTTTGAAAGAGACATCTAATGTTTATTTGGACAAGGTATTTCAAAAAAAAAAAAAGTATTTTTGTATTTTTTTTTATATAGAAAAAAACAATAATTTTAACTTCTAACTTAACATTAATAATTATTTTATAATATATTAATTTTTAACTTTCTTTCATTTTCAATTTGATTATTACATCACAAATTGTATTTAAATTTAGTTTTGATATCTTTTTAATAATATCAATAAATGAAGAGATACCTTCTAGTCTATTACTACTTTGTAAGTCAATGATCTTAATCTTCAATCCACTCTCTCTTAAGACATGAATATCTTTTACTAGTATATAAAGGAATTTTAAGAACTCTATAAATATTCATATTATTTAGTTTGTATTTCATGATCAAAGCCTTACTCTTAATGGGTAGAATCCATACGAGGATTGGGAAATGGGGTGTTTCTTCTAAATTTAATATTATTAAAATAAAAGGCTTTTGCACTTGATAACTTTTACTCTAAGTTTCTCTAGAAATTCTACAACCTCAAACATGATGATCAAATATGATTGTTAGAGTAAAATGACTCTAGTTTTTCCCAAAAAAAATATAATTTTATCAAGACTAAAATAAGATTTTAAACCTTGATTAATCTTTATTTCAACACTATAGTTCAAGTTGAATTTGTGATGAAGCTCAATTCCAAGATTTTTGTAAAAAAACATTCCTCCAAACTATTATTACATACACAAAAATTAAGGTAGGTGATTTACCTTGATCTGATGACCATAACATTTTCCTTCTCGATACTTATCGACATACAAAAGGTAGCACATAAATTATTCAACATTCTAAGTTACTTGCAAAAACTGAGGGGTTGCTTTCCAAAAGAACAATACCTTTGGGTAAAGGAGAAGGATGAAGATTATTTAGCTAAAAGTCATTCAACACATTATGCATTCTCCATACACACCTCTACCTTGCTAATGTAAATGCCAAGAATGGTAAGGGGGAGATCACAACCTTGTTGAATTCTATATTAAAATTAATATTTTTTTACTAGTCTTCATTATTATTGGAATTTGTTTTCTTAGGAAAAATTTTTAGTTTTAGGATAACATGTTTTCTCCAAACACACCTCTACCTTACCAATATAAATGCAAAAAATGACAAGGGAGAGAGGTAAACCTTCTTGAATCTATAGATATTAATTTATTTATTTTTCACTAGCTTTCACTATTTCTAATTTTTTTTTTCAAGAAAAATTTAGTGGCAAAACATATGGGATGCTTCCACACATTTTTGTATGGAAACCTTAGTAAACCTGTCAATTTAAAATAATGTGTCTCACCTAGTATAATTTGAATTAGGACCAACTCGCATGGAAGTAGCCTAATGCCCAACAACCTTAGAAACAACTAGTACATATTCGAAAAATATTTCTAAAAATCATAAAGAAATAAAAAATATTTTAATATTATTTCAAAACTCCTTTAAAATAATCCTAAAGTAATTAATTGGTCTAAGATTTAGGGCATTATTAGAAATTAGTTTAGCTTTTATTCCACTTCATGGAGTGACTTTCTAACGATAAACTAATATTTTTGTCGATAATAATTTTAATTTAACATAGTAGGATTCTATAATTTTAAGAATTGCATCCACCATTTTAAAAATAAAAACAATAAAGACTCCCATTAAAGGTTTTAGTAAATTAATAACAATAAAAACTTCCATTTAAGATTTTGGGAAATTATGTTCGAGTGGAATATGAGAACTGATAGGATAATCTCCCATTTTGATAATTTTCATATAATAACCTTTAAGATGTTTTTGGTTTTTCCTTTCGCTAAACCTATTTTGTTATAAAAAATATCTTATAATATAATATGAATTACTTCATAAAAGTTTTTTAGATGTGAATCCCTATCAATCATATATGTTATTTAGCTTTTCATATTACGATGTGCTTTAAAAATAGTTTAAGTTCTTATTTTAAAAAAGTGCAATAATTTATGGTTGTTTATACATACTGGAGCTTCTTTATTTTAATATATTTTTTATATGTATTTTTTTGGTTTTTATTTATAGTTAAAATTAATTTGATAAATATAATATGCATGATTTAGTTATATATATATATATTTTAAATATTTATTTTTATAATTTGAAAGTTTTTATATAAAATTATAATAAATTGTTTTGAAAAATTTATTATAAAACTCAATTTTTTATTATAAAAGTTTTTAGAGTTGGTTAATGTATGTAAAGATTCAACAACAATACACACATATTTTAATTAAATTAATGTATGTAGAAATTCAACAACAATAGATACATATTTCAACAAGTTCAATTGGAATTGTAATATTTAGAAAATGATTTTTAGGGGATGGAAAGCTTATTATGGGCTTGAAAACAATTGTAAATCAATTGATCTTTGGAGTTGGTATAAGAAGAAACTCCTCTTTGAGGATCTTCTTACACCTGTTATTCTTTATGGATGTGAAGTGTGGGGCTGTAGTATCTCTAGTGAATCTTGGAGAAAGATGGAGAAAATTAAAAAGAGTTTTATAACCTATAATCTCAAAATTAAAGGAAATATGCCATATCCCATCCTCCTCTTAGAAATAAGCCTCTCCCCCATTGAGAGAATGACTATGACTAGATACCTAATGTATAAGAACAAGTTAAAAAGCATGGAAGACAAGAGACTTTCTAAAATTGCTTCAAAATATAGTCATAACTACCATCAACTCAAGCGAGTATGGCATAAAGATTATTGGTATTGGATAAACTATTGGGGAATCATGGAAGACACCATTTTGCAGAATAAAGATACTATTAATAAAAACGTCAAATAAAAATTTAAGGAGAAAATGTGGTGTGATAAAGAGTTAGAGGAAACAAGAAAATTGAGGTATTATAAGGATGTAATCAACCCTAATCTAGAAGATCAAAATTATCTATTTGTTTTACCAAGTGTAAATAAAAAATAAGCATTGCTAAGATAAGAACAAATTCCCATGAGCTCCATAGTGAAACTGGGCATTGGTGAATTCCTAAAATTCCATGGGATGAAAGAGTGTGTCTCCTTTGTGACACTAAGAAGGTTGAAGATGAAAATAACTTTCTCCTAGATTATCGAGCCTATACCCATAGTAGATCTCATTTTCAAAATATTTGACACATTACCAACCTTCCTAACCTCTTCAATAAACAAAAGTATGGTGTTCTTGGAAAGCTTTTCTTAATGCTTTTTGAGGTCATAAAAACAATTCTAAAAAATTGCAAGTAATCACTTACCCTCTTAAGGTTCAATAGACCAATTTGGTCTTAGTGGGCCATCATCATCATCATCATCATCATCATCATCATCATCATCATCATCATCATCATCATCATCATCATCATCATCATCATCATCATCATCATCATCAAAAAAAAATTCAACATCATTTAAAATATTTATTGTACATAAATCATAATTCATGAATATAACATGTACAATTTAAATAAATAAAAGTAATTTGTTTTAATTAAAAAATTATCTTTTTATTATTTTAATAAAATTAAAAAAATAAATTTAAGCCATTATTTTACTTTAAAAATCCTTTATATTATTATGGGTAAATAATTTTTTAACCAATTATTTTATTTCAAAAATCCTTATGAGTAATGATAAATGTTTTTTTTTTGTTTGTTAATTTGTCCGGACCTTCTTGGATTAACCTTTGGCTTAAGAAACAATGACTTAGGGGCATCTAAGCCGTCAAAATCACCCGATCGCACCCGACTTGAGCCACACAAACCCTTAACATGGTTGGATTTTTTGTCCCCGCAAGTTTCGAAACGATGACTTTTCAACATGGAGTGGCTTAACAACACACTATGTCACTGACTTTCCTACACCTCGGGGACGAGTAATGATAAATGTTATTTTTCTTTTTAAATATTAAAAAAAAATGTCACTACTTTTATGGAAATTTTCATATGATCTATAAGTCAAACTAATTTTAAAATATCAAAATAATAATTCGATCGAATTCCACCATATTCAAGGCTATAACTCGATTTCAACAATGTTTAAAATATTAAAATAATAATTTGGTTCAAGTTCACCATAATCTAGGTTATATGGTTAGCTCCATTTATGTATAGATTATATAAATTAATTAGAAACACTTTAATTTAAAAGTTATAAGTATGAAATTATTGGGTATGGAGGTGATTAGTTATATAAAAGATTCATTTTAATAGTGAATCGATAAAGCACACAAAGAGGGATGTAATATCTCTAC
>ML777885.1:541205-568177 GCA_009831015.1 Picea engelmannii
TTAAAAGTTATAAGTATGAAATTATTGGGTATGGAGGTGATTAGTTATATAAAAGATTCATTTTAATAGTGAATCGATAAAGCACACAAAGAGGGATGTAATATCTCTACATACAAATATTTAACTTTTCTTCAAGTTTTGTATTTTAAAAATGTTTTCACCTGGAGAGATATAATCTCTCTAGATACTTTATAAAAATGGAACTAAGATGGATCTATGCTAGTTTAATACATTAATATTAAAATATTAAAAATTATTAATATTTGAGTGTGTAGGTTTTCACAATTATTCATAATGCTAGAGAATTTTCCGTATTCAAACTATGTGAGAAGTTTTGAAACATCCAACATTTAAAATGGACACTCCAATCTCCACCCATCATCACGGACATGAGAAGCTTAATGAGTTGGAAAATATTATTGAGGTTGTAAATATAGGAGGGATATGTTGAGTGACAGTTAGAGGGGTAGGAGGTAATGGGTAGAATTGAATAAAAAGATAGATAGTAGTAGAGATTAGGGTATTTAGATAAAGGAAAAAAGAAGGAAAGTAATAAATTATGATAGTAAGGTAGAGAATGAAAGAAATAAATTATAGGTATTAATAAGAAATCGGTATTAGGAAGGAAAAATAGTAATATATATTAATAAAATATTAAATTATAATAAATACACAAGCTCTTCAATTTAGCAGTCAAGAAGGGCTTCCCTAAACCCTAGACACAAAGCCTCATTGTTCCTATTTTTAAAAATGGGGATAGAAACATTCCCTCTAATTATAGGACCATTATGATTAGCCCAATTGTAGCCAAGCTTTATGGAATTATTTTGGAAAAGAAGATTAGCCTTTGGCTAGAAAGTCACAGTAAAAGCGCTAAAGGTTAGGCCGGGTTTAGGAGATATCATTCAATTGTGGACCATCTTGTTACATTTAGGATCATTGCAAAGGAGTTATGAAATACTAAAACCAATCTTTTTTGTTGTTTTGTTGACTTTAGAAAAGCTTTTGACATGGTTCCCAAGAAAAACATTTTGAATAGGTTGGAAGAGATAAAAGTGCCTCACGAGTTGAGGGATGCTGCAATAAGGATGTACGAGAATGTTATTGCAAAGTTTAAAAACACTAAAGGCTGGTCAAAAGAGATTAACTGCAATATCGAAGTCAAACAAAGTTGTCCCTTGTCCCCTGCCCTTTTTGGCATATACATTGACAAGTTAGAAGAATGTTTGGAAAGAAAAGGTTGTGTCAGCCCTACTCTCACTGGTATAGTCATCAATCTTCTTCTTTATGCCAATGATATCGTTATTATGGAAAGGAGTCCCCATGATCTTGAAAACCAACTAATAATACTCAAGGATTTTTGCTCCAATATGGGTATGATTGTTAATATTGATAAGACTAAGGTCATGATTATTAAATCCAATAATATCCCTTATGATACCTTTGTATATGACAACAACAACTTGGAGGAAGTGACGTCATACAAATATCTTGGAATTGATATTCACCACAAGCTTAATTGGAATTATAGAATTGAGAAAATGATTATTGGGGGATGGAAAGCTTATTATGGGCTTGAAAACAATTGTAAATCAGCTAATGTTTGGAGTTGGGATAAGAAGAAACTCCTCTTTGAGACTCTTGTTACACCTTTTATTCTTTATGGATGTGAAGTTTGGGGCTATAGTATCTCTCGTGAATACTAGAGAAAGATAAGGAAAATACAAAAGAATTTTATAACCTATAATCTCAAAATTAAAGGAAATACGCTCTATCCCATCCTCCTCTTAGAAACAAGCCTCACCCCCATTGAGAGCATGACTATGACTAGATACCTAATGTATAAGAACAAGTTAAACAACATGGGACACAAGATGCTACCTAAAATTGCTTCAAAATCAAGTCATAACCACCGTCGACTCAACTGAGGATGGCATAAAGATGCCCAGTCTTGGCTAAGCTATTGGGGAATCATGGAAGAAACCATTTTGCAAAATAAAGATACTATTAAAAAAAACTTCAAATCAAAATTCAAGACGAAAATGTGGTGTGATAAAGATTTAGAGGAAAAAAGAAAATTAAGGTATTATAAAGATGTAATCAACCCTAATATAGAATATCAAAATTATCTATCTATTTTTGCAAGTGTAAAGAAAAAAATAAGCATTGCTAAGATAAGAACAAATTCTCACAAGGTCCATAGTGAAACTGGACGTTGGTCAATTCCTAAAATGCCATGGGATGAAAGAGTGTGTCATCTTTGTGACACTAAGAAGGTTGAATATGAAAAAGACTTTCTCTTAGATTGTCTAGCCTATACCCATATTAGAACTCATTTTCAAAATATTTATCACACTACCAACCTTCCTAACCTCTTAACTCAACAAAAGTATGGTGATCTTGGAAAGCTTCTCTTAATGCTTTTCGAGCACAGAAACAAAATTCTAAAGAATCACAAGTAATCACTTACCCTCTTAAGGTACAATAGACCAATTCGGTCTTAATGGACATTAATCCTCATCATCATCATTAATAGGGTATTAATTAAAGGTGGAAAGGAAATAAATGAAAAACCAAGAAGATTGGGTATTCAGTTAAATTAAAGGTAGAGAAGGAAAGAAATTAATAAAGCATTAAATTATATTAAATAAAGGTGGAAAGGAGACGACTAGTGATAACATAAATTATAAGACTAAATGAAAGAAAAAGTTAAATAATAATAATAAGGTAATAATCAAAGGTAGATAATGAAAGAAATTAATTAATTCTAGATGTTAATAAGAAATTAATAAAAGATATCAAAATGTATAAGCTATAATGCTAGGGTAATAGTTAGAGGTGGGAAAAATTCGTGAAGATTAGCTAATCGATTATGAAGATTAGCTAATCGATTAAAGAGTATTAATTAAAGAGAGAAAGAAAGAAATTAATAATAAATATTAAATAAATATTAAATTATATTAAGTAAAGGTGGAAAGGAAGTTGTTAGTGAAGTTATGAAAAATTTAAATGGAATAAATTCAAACTAATAGTTTTTTATATTTCATAATATATCAATATTATAAAATATATGAATATATATTAAAATATTCCATATTTTTAAAATATATGAATATATATTAAAATATTTCATATTTTTAAAATATATTAAAAATTTAATTATATATCAAACTAAAGTAATTATGATATAAGTATGAAATTATTGAGTAAAGAGATGATTTGTTATAGAAATTGTATATATTAATATTTAAAATAGTGGTAGGCGAAACATTTTATGAAATGACCATTTTTTTAGGGACATTTACTCTAAATCTGGGAGAAATTGTTAGATTTCTAGATTTGAGTGATTATTTTTGTATAACGAATGTCTATAATGAGTGTAAAAAATAATGATTCATGTACATTTATATGATAGAATTCCAACTAAAAAAAACATTTCTTAGAACAGCCAGACAACACCTTTAAAATATACTTAATTATATTCTAATGTTAAATTAAATTATTATTATTTTGTACAACTGAAATATTAATATAAATATTAAATATCTTAAAAAAATTATGTAAGTAATAAGCAATATCTAGGTAGCATTCAATGATGTAGATAATCACTATGGTATATGATATATATATGTACGCATATTCTACTTTGTATATACCATTTGCTGCAACATTCACTGTTAGGTGAATGCTACTTAAAACATGACATAAAATATTGTTGTTAACAACATATAAATTTCAAAATTTTCCTTTACTCTGGCACAATCAATACCATGAGTGGTTGACTGATTACAACATTAAGATAATTGTGAAATGTTTCAGTGAAAATTTCAATATTCCTATGCTTGTCATTTTAACGTCAAAGAGTAATGAATTCACTCCTTTGTCCATCCTCATCCTCGTCGTACGAAACAGTACAGACTGGGCAACAAGTACTACGATGAAAGTCTCAAGAATGGGCGATCTGCCTACATTTGGCGTATCTAATCTTGAATTTGGCAATCAAAGAATAGAATGACACTCTCAACTATGCAAATGGGAGAGGGCAGATAGTTCCAGGCTTCCAGCTTATTCAACGATCACATTCTCGTTGCCTTATTTTATTTTGTCTCAATCGCTCCACTCTCACGTACTTCCCTTCGTATTAAAGGTGGAGTGTGTTATCGTACAGTTTGTAGCTAGGTCAAATGGCTAGAGAATAGAGGGAAAACTGGTGTAATAGGAACCTTCCCCACCCAATGTCACCTCGATGGAGAGGTTCTTTCTATTTAGGGATGTTAACCCAGGGGAGACATCCCCAACAACCTGGGGTTTTGAAGAGGCTAAGGTATAATGTCAAGATTAAAGCTTTCCCCTCACAGGTTACCACCAAGCTCAGACAGTCCGGCTAATCAGCTAATAAAGAAGTGTATGCCCAAATGAAAACACATGTCTGAAACAAGACAATAATAATGCAGTATATATGAAAGCTATAACTCAATGGGTTAGTACTTCAATGACTATCTGATATCAATTAATAAGCAATGTAAAACAATAGATATCAAGGAGGTCAACGTTTTATCAAATAGCTATGGAAAAAAGCATCAATTCATTAATAACTATTGGGATGATAAATCTGACAATGTATCCAACCAACACTTTACTCAATAAATTCTTTAAATCATCATTTAATTGTCTATATTCAACATTTGTTGCGTCAAGATGAGATAACCAACTGTGACGTCAGTCTTAATTAGGTTAGTTAGTTAGGGTTTCAAAATTCAAATTTTTGAGAGTTGTTTTGGACACTAGGACTTCAACGTTGGAGGCTAAAGATTAGTGCCTTAAGGTATATGGAGTCAAACAAGATAAGGGCACAAGGTTTTGAAAGGATGAAGACTTAAAGACAAGAGGGAAGGGTTCTAAAGTGCTGCAAAGGAAGGGCCCTAGAATCAAAACCCTAGGGAAAAGAAGCTCACTCCCGTGTTGCTTAAGAAAGGCCTCGTGCTCTTTCCTCCTTCCTTAGGTCAACTTGGCAAAATGGCTAGCATAAATGATAAATTTAACTAAAGGATGAGGTGAGAGAAAGTGTTGTATAGACAAGTCTTTCAAACCCTAGAAGACGATGGCCCTAGGTGTAGATAAACTAGGCCTAGGACGTCATCCTCTTTCAACCTATAAAATTCAATGCTAGCTTAAGGGAAGAAGCAAGATGAGTGTAGCAAAGGCTAGGCTCAATCCTTCTTCTTCAATGGCCGAAATATTTCTCTCTAAGGGGACATGAAACAAGGACCTACTTGTGTTCTTGTTACCTAGGGTTTTAAATCAGCAATTTAATAAGCAAATACAAGAAATTAAACCTACAACCATTCAATTAAGAAGTTTTGCAAGAAAATCACTTACATATAATGAAGAAAGCATGTGCAAACCCTAGTTGTAAACCTTCCTTGGAGAGAAATGACAAAAGCTGCCAAAAAATCCTTCCAATAACAAGTGCGCCTCACTTAGAAAGACAAAATACCCTAGGAGGGCGCAAAAATCAGACCTCACAAGTGTGAGTGAGTTGTGTTATGTTCAAATGAGGGAAAAACATCCTCAATATATAGCATCTCATGACCTTTAATTTAAAATTAGGTCATTAAAAATAACCGACAAGGATAATAACCAAAAATCATACTGTTTTACATTAAACTGTTAAATGATACCCTAAATGAGCAATAAGAAAGACATCAAGCCCTTATGAGGGATACGTTGGCCCTTTTTAGGGAAAAAAGTAGCACAAGATGACAAATGTTGGCCCTCTTTGGGCCTCCCAACTCTGCCACATGTGCCAAAATGCTCTGTCAAGGTGCCATACACTAGAGGTGACGTCATGGGTCCTAGATGACGTCCCGGGGCATCATAAAGGACACATTCCACGTATAGTGGGTCAACCCCCCTGGGTTGGGCTCAACCAAGGCATCCTGGATGAAAACTTCCTCCTTCTTCTCTTGTGCAAAGGCTCGACCAATCATTGTCCTGTCTCTACCCCTGATGGGGTCCCAACAACCATCTGATAGGGTCTTCATCCCCATGGAGGTCCAAACTAATCATCTCCCCATGTGTACCGATCCAACTGGTACCTTTCCGTCGGGCATGATCCTGCACATCAAAAACTTCTCCCTTCATGGGCTCATTAGTCCTAGGTATCATTGCAATGTCAATCATATTTCATCATTAATTTTATCAAATGCATCCATAAAACCCTTAGCATATCATCCAATAGCTCAAAGACATTACAATGACCTACTATACAAAGCTGAAGAAAAATACAAAATGCCCTATTGGGCCAGCATCCATAAGATAAGGAAAGTTTCCAGAGCATATCATCCAAGCCATGTAACACGAGGTGGTGTGGTCAAAGGATGTCCAGACATACAGGTAGAGTGAAAGACCAGGGTGATATTATCTATGGGTGCCTTTGTAGAAGGTGAGTTGTACCTGTCATGGATGCAATTCTTTCCAAGCCCTTTATTGCCTTTATTATTTCTTTTCTTTATTATTTTTTCTTTCTTTTTATTTCAAGGTCTAACTAGAGGACACTGCCTTGGCATGGTGACCAAAGCTGATAGTGTTACCCAAAAGTACTTTCACAGAGATGATAAGGTTGGCTCGTTATGAGACCCCCTTTCCCTTGGCCATGCAACCAAAGGTCACTGCCCTGACGTGGTAACCAGATAATGGCAATGTCATACTGCTAGGTACCCATGAACATAATGGGTTGGCTCGTGATGAGACCCCCCATCCTCTTGTCTAGGTCTTGTTTTGTCATTTTTCTTTGGGTCCCTCTTATTTCTTGTTGAAAGGTGTTTTATTGCCTTCTCGAGGATCCCTGGGTGAGGCATCTCTAGGTTTTATTTTTTATGGCTTTTATCTCTTACCAGCTTCTTTCACCTTCTAGGCCTTTAGCCCCTTCTTCCCATGAGATAAGGTGTAACCCCACAAACAGGTCATCCTAATGTTCGGACTAGGGGAATGGGATAGATGAGTGGGAGATAAGATGTAAGAGTGATGATATGATGGGAGCGGACGATGGCCCTTCAAAATCCTCTCTGGTGGCTAACCAAAACCTATGGGTACAAGATTGCTAGGGTACCCTGTTAATCCCCCCAACCATGGTAAAGTGGGTTAATGTAAGATCCAAGCAGTCATCAGAAATGAAAGGAATTTGATGCATATATCTGAAGATTATAATGATCAAATATGACACATACCATGATACCTAGACTAGTTACCTCATGGAGCAAGAGTCTTCTCCGATACAAGTCCAAGACGAAGGTGATGGATGTTGCTACTGCTAACAGGACAAGTCTGATGAAGAAGAAGAAACATGGGCCCTCCAGGGCCATGCTCAAGTCAATCCTGCTCTTGGTACTCCATGTCTAGGACCTGTGGGCCTTGAGACATGATCTCCTAGTTATCACTAGAAATTGGGGATAACAGAGTGCATGTGATCTCCTTCAATTTCATGTCCTCATGCCACCCACCCAATCATAACCTCCGATACCTCACCCAACTGCTTGACGTTCGATTTCTGCCATGTCATGGGCAAGATCAAATCTAGGAACACTGCCATTTTGGAGTCTACTCTTTTGTTTTAAACCAAATAGAAAATTAATTGAATTGAGCTAGCCTGTGAGTTCCATGTATAGTTTGTTTGTAGATGTTTTATTCATATGATCTTTTCAGTGAAGAAAAGAATTAAAAACATGATGTACTTTTGAGTAAATAAGAAAAGCACTTTATATATAAAATATGATACAGACAATGGTGTACCTAAGGGTGTCTAAGAATTTTCATTGGACCACTGAAGTTTTGTTGTAGTAACAACAATAGTAGGTAGCTAAAACAATAGTGATATGACCTTTGTAGTAAAGGTCAAATTGCAACAATAGCATGGACATCCCAGAAGAACTATTTGGCAGATTTGAGAAAAGACACTTATGTTCTAAGGCAAAGGCAGTTTGAGTAGTGGGCAATTACACATAAATTTTGGTAATGGCATTGCAAAGTAGTTGAAGGAGTTAAGTACGGATGAATGTATGAGTTTAAGAAGAAACCTTTGGAAGAATAACATAATTTATTGGCGATGTTGTTAGGGGTATCAATAACTTTAAGTGGGAGAGGATGTAAGGTCCTAGACTTGAGGAAATTTAGGCACTTTCACCACAAAATCATTTAGATGTTCATTGACTAGCATGGACAAAAGAAACAAGAGGTTTACTAGCTATACAAGTTAGTTTGGGCACCCTTGCATGATGTCAATGCACATCATAGACTTATTGGGTGCTCTTGCATGAAAGTGGGTTGCACCAATAACATTGGGCGAGCTTCAGTTGGTTGTGACAATAGATTATAAGGTTGGATGAGCATGCTTTGGGTAGTACTGTATAATGGTAAGGCATGCGCAAGTGCTAGATGGCTTGGCAAAGAAATTTGGCTAAGTATGAAAACAAGATAAAAGTTGTCACTTGAGGTTTCTTATAGAGACCCAAAGTGAGTTGGATAGTGGACTTTCCTTGGTTCATGGGTGCACAGGCTGTAATTCCTTGACTTGGGTTGTAACACCATAATCCATGAGCATAAGTGTCTAAAGAGTTGTGCATGCATCAATGGATAGATGTTTGGCATGAATTTCAACACAAAGAATGGAAAGAAGTGCATTGGATATCGTTCAAGCAAGACAATTGATCGATGGATGCATGAGACAATTGGGACATGTTAGGTGCACAATCCAGACTTGCAGTTCCAAAGGGATCAATGACATGGCGTACAAAGGGGTCGATTACACGTCCATTTCACTCTAGATGTGGAGTGCATTGCAGGTCACCTTAGAAGGTGGAAACTGCAAGGAAACATCTACTATATAAAGAGGATACTTACATTGTGTAAACACACATTGGAAAAAGTAACTCAGAGAAGGGTGGACAATAATCTCTACACTTGGGTTAATTATGGGGTGGGCACTGTGGAGTACTTGGGATACTAGTGGAGTGAACTAGGGAAGAGTCAAAACCTACAAGAAGAAATCCTATAGATGCTTTGGGAGTTAGATTGTGCAAGTATTTTGAGTAGTAGACAATAGGAAGTATTTTTAAGGCACAGTTGGATGTATGCCTATTGTGAATGTTGTTGTATTGAACTTAGTTGCAAATCCAGCCAACTGTAACTTAAGGTGTAGATATGGGCATACTTTAAGTGAAGAGGCATAGTCTAGTTGTAGTAAGTTCATGCTAGCCAAGCCCCTACGACCGAGGCAATGCAATGTTGCATGACCTCAAGTGTTGAAACAAAGCTGTAAAACCACAAGTCTGCAAAGAAAAATTTAAGAGAGACAATAGGTTTGTGATAGAAGGTTTTTGACCTCCGAACCATCCATGAAAGAAAAAACTTAAGACATATAGTACATGTCAAATTGGTGTAACAATGATGATGATGAGGAGGAGGAGGAGGAGGAGGAGGTTATTGATGTCCATTGAAACCAACTTTGGTCTATCAGACCTTATGAAAGTAAAGGGTTACTCAATTTTCTTTAGAATTTTATTTTCTATGATCAAATAGCGTTAAGAGAAGCATTTAGAAATCACCACAGTTTTGATGAGTTAGAAGGTTAGAAAGGTGAGTATTGTAAATAATATTTTGAAATTGCAATTTAATGTGACTGTACTTAGGACATTCTAAAATAAATCGCTCTTCATCTTCAACCCTCTTAGTGTCACATAGATGTCAAAAAAATTTCGAACCTCTTCCTTCATACTCCAATTATATAGCCACGTCTTGGCATCTTTATTCCAAACCTACTTGAGGTACATAAGGTGTATTCTATTTAATAATAATAATAAAAAAAAAACGTCACACCCAAGCCAAACACCAAATTGGTATATTAGACCCTCTTGTTTGGAAGACCCTATCCCCTTTGGATTTGAACCTGTAACTTCTTAGGAGGAAACACATATTCTTAATAATTAAACCCACTCACGCAATGTTATAAGTTATAAAACACTTTTGAACAAAAATATTACAACCTCAAACTTCCCAACTTTAAGAAAAACACTTTATCAAAAATATTTAAATATATTAAAAATAATAATTATACATCGATTTTTTTATATAATAATAAAATAATGAAAAATTTATGATTATAATCTATTCTCAAATCAATCATTAGAATAATTATGGCACGAACCATTTTCTTAATAAATCACTTAATAGCAAAGAACCATTCTACTTATTTCAATTATGGTAAAATAAAAAGGAGAGAATTACGGTAGACTTATCTATCTATATCGAGAAGTCTACTTTCCTCATAAAAAATTTCTACTTTCTTAGCTAAATCTTTTCTTATATGTAAAAATTGTTTCATATTCTTCTTTTCCAAGTGGTTAAAATGTTTTAATTTTGATTTATCTTTTCCAAGTGGTTAAAATGTTTTGATTTTGATTTCTTTTATAAAAATTGTTATATATACTTCTTTTCCAAGTGGTTTAAATGTTTTGATTTTGATTTATATTTAAAGTTAATGTTTGTTTTGATTTTGATTTATTTTAATTTAATTTTTTGATTGTGATTTATTTAAAGTTGTGTGAATATGTATTATATAAATTATTATGTTAAAGTTGATTTTAAATTTATATAATAATTTATCATTTTTTTTATAATATAGGTTAAAATTTCAAATTGAGTTCACATTGAATTAGATGGACAAATGAAAGACAGGTCACCATCTCTTCAATACTTGAATATGAAATACATTTCATTTTTCATTTTTACAGTTTTGTGTATGATAATGTCTATGAACTTTAGAAAGCCCTGGATCCAAATGATCTATGTTGTATGTCATGTATTTGTCTAGAAACTGCTCAATCTATGAGATGTTGTCATTTCCATATACCGGTGCACCCTCTGTCTATAATAGTTCAAGGCCATGCCCACTCCCTTTATTCTGGAATTTGTTCACAAAACAATAGCCCGATAGTAGTCACAAAATAGTGCCTAGTCAATTCACTCACGTGTTTGGTGTTTGTTGCTTTCTCTTTTTTTCTTCAACTTTTCAAGGTTGAAGTTGTTCATCCGTAGTTGGCCCTGTTGTTGCACTTTTCACCGTTGGGATTCTGCATCTGCGATTGAAACTACGTTTCTAGGGTTCTGCATTGACGATTAAGTTTCAGTGCTAGGGTTGCACTCAAATGTATGGTTTTCAGGAACATAAAATATGAGGAGAACATTTGATTTACTTTTTTATATCTCACTATGAGTGCAAAAGAGGTGGATTATGTGCCCAACATTGACATTCAAATGGGAACAAGATTTTTTGGAAGGGAACAAAATGAAAACAATGCACCAAACGTATTGTTTTCAGACAAGAACAAGACAACATCACACTCTCGTTTCTCTAGCAAGCATATCGTTTCCAGGAACATAAAATATGAGAAGAACATTTGATTTCCTTTTTTGCTTCTTATTATGGCTGCAACAGAGGTGGGTTTTGTGCCCAACGTTGACATTCAAAGGGGAATAAGACATTTTAGAAGGCAAGAACATGAAAAAAATTCACCAAACACATGGTTTTCAGGAACAAAAAATACGAGGAAAATATTCATTTTCCTTTTTTTATATATGTCACTATGGTTGCGATAGATGTAGGATCTTTGATGAACAATGATGCTCAAGAAAAATACCAAGAAAACATCACACTCACGTTTCTCTGGTTGTAGTAGTCACATTCGAAGATGTTCTGCAAGAGGATTTTGGCTCAGACATTCCCAATACTGAAAATTCTTACTTGCAAACTGGAAATAAAAAACAAAAACCAACGAAAAAGAATGTACCCATAGCATTGAGACTCACCGTTGAATGGGGAATGACATAAGAACAAACCCTATCTTGCAAACTGCAAGAACAGGTCCAACTACGGATGCAGGACTCCAATCTTGCAAAGTTGAAGCAAACAAGAGAAATAAGAAAACAACAAACCAGTAAACAAGTACCAAGAGGTCCAACTACAGCTGCAGGAGTTCAACTCTACAAAGTTGAATCAAACAACAGTAAGCAGCATCCAACAAACCAATGATCAAGCATCAACTCTAGTCAACCAGGAATGTCGATGAAGAACAATATTTCCCAAATTCACTGCAGACAAGATTGTATCAAAAAAATGAAGGAAAATGTATTGTAAAACACCTGTTAAACAAACATTTAAGGCTGTGAGGCATGTCAGGTAAACATTTCATGCTATGAGGACCATCCAAAGGCCTCCCACTATGTAAACATTTAAGAAAGTTTCATTTTTTCACGATTGGCATTCTCCATCCGCAATTGGAACTGCACTTCTGTCATTCCCCATTCACCGGTAAGATTCACTGCCATGGTTTCATCTCTATTCGTTGTTTTTTCTTTCCAGTTTGCAAGTAAGAATTTTCAATACTGGGAATGCTCAAAATCCTCTTGCAGAACATCTTTGTATGTGACTACTATGACTAGATAAACAAGAATGTAATGTTGTCTTGTTTTTGTTCCCGAACATCAATGTTCGACACATAACCCACCTCTATCGCAGCCACAATGAAATATTAAAAAGGAAATCAAATTTTCTCCTCACATTTTTTGTTCCTAAAAACCATAAGTTTGGTGCATTTTTTTCATATTGCACCTCATATTTTTTTGGCATTGTTATTATCCAACGACTCCTAGTTTGATGTCTAGGAAATGGAAGTGGACACATGTCATTGGAGGGGAACAACCTGAAAAGAATGCACCAAACATATGGTTTTCAGGAACAAAAAAAATGAGAAGAAAATTCGATTCCCTTTTTTTATATGTCACTATGGGTGCGATAGAAGTGGGTTTTGTGTCGAACATTGGCGTTCAAGAACAAGACCAAGACATTGTCACATTTCTGGTTCTTTGGTCGTAGTACTGACATACAAAGATGTTCTGCAACAGGATTTTGACTCAGGCATTTCCAGTATTGAAATTTTTCACTTGCAAAATGGAAATAGAAAACAACAAACAATGAATAGGAAGGTAAACATGGCATTGAAACCCACCTGCCAATGGGGAACAATAGAAGTGTGGTTCCAATCACGGTTGTAGAATCCCAAGCGTACAAACTGCAACAACAACAACAACAATAGGAAAACAAGAAACGATCAAGCATCAACTTGTGAACCAATAATGTCACTGAAGAACAATACTGCCCATATTCACTGCAAACAAGATTGTATAAAAAAAAATCGGAGGAAAATGTATTGTAACAGGCCTGTTAAGTAAACATTTCAGGTTGTGAAGCCTGTTAGTTAAACATTTACATTTGTCAGGACCGTCGAAGTGCCTCGCGCTATGTAAACATTTAAGAAAGAATGCAGTGTCGCAAGCCTCTTTACGTACGCAAAATATTTATTATATTATTTTATAATAATATATAATAATAAGAATAAAAAATAATAATAATAAATAAAAATAAAAATAAATAATAATAATAATAATAACAATAGTTCGAACAATAGATACTATGCAAAAAAAAAATAGTGAAAGGACAAACTAATATAAAGTCAACTAATAAATAACTGACTCTTGATGCTCAAAACTTTGCATATCTAAACATTTTAATAAAAATAGTAAAAATCAGAAAGACTGTAGGTGATAAAAAAAATTGGATATGATAACATATAGAACATTGGGAATAGTGAAGCTCGCAATAAGACCTCCAATCTATTATTCAATCAAATCATGACATATATGGTATTTTTTATTATATACAAATTAGTGTTTTTAGTTTTCTAGTTCCAACAATATAAATTATGCAAATATTTTTAGTCAAAGGACAAACTAATATGAAGTAAAAGAATTATGGATCGCTATAGTCCCTCTACACCTTGACAAAGACTAATAAAACAATTTAAAAATAAGAATAATAAAGACTCCCATTAAAAGTTTTAGGAAATTAAGCACAATAAAGAATCCCATTGAAAATTTTGAGAAATTATTTTTCAATAGAATACGAAAAATTGTAAGAACATATTAATATTAAAATATTAGGATGTGCTTTAAAAATAGTTTTAAGTTCTCATTTTTAAAAAGTGCAATATTTTATCATGTTGTTTCTAGCTTTTTTATTTTAATATATTCTTCCTTATTTTAATATATTTTTTATATGTATTTTTTTGGTTTTAATTATTTATTTGTAATTAAATTTATTTTGATAGCTAAGTTTTAATTATAGTTTTTCTAATATGCATGCTTTAGTTGTCTATTTTATTTTTAAAAAATATTTATTTTTATAATTTCAAAGTTTTGTTATAAAATTATAATAATCGTTTTTTTAATTTATTATAAAACTCAAATTTTTATTATAAAAGTTTTTAGAGTAGGTTAATGTATGTAGAAATTCAACATCAATATATACATATTTTAATTAGGTTAATGTATGTAGAAATTTAATAGAATTACATACATATTTCAACAAGCTCAATTGGAGTTATAGCATTGAGAAAATGATTATTGGGGGATGGAAAGTTTATTATGGACTTCAAAACAATTGTAAATCAACTCATCTTTGGAGTTAGGATAAGAAAAAATTCTTCTTTGAAACTCTTGTTACACATGCTAATCTTTATGGATGTGAAGTCTCGGGTTGTAGTATTGTTATCCATAATTTTGGTTGTCATGCTGATGTAATAATGATGGAGAACTCAGGCTCTTCACTAGAACTCTTTCCTGAGAAAAGTTACCTTTGTCTCTTTCCAGAAATCATATTTTTAAGGGAGGTTCGCAGGCTACCCATATATTTGCCTACGAGAATGCATGATTCTCGCAGGCTGCATTGAGATGGGGTGTGAGAAGTTCGCATTGTACCTAACTATTAGGGTGCGAACATCTTCTAAAGGGAGGAAAAAGATAAATTCTCGAACCTTCTATAAGGGAATCTTCTAGAAGGATGAGTTGGCATTCGAATGATTATCTAAGTATTGGCTTTCCTGATATCTTGGGATCTTTCCTATCCAAGTAACTAATCTATTCTCTCCTGTATATTGAGGGGAATGCTCATGGAAAAGGTTACAAGCAAACTAGCAAGAGAATTATTGGAGAATTAGTGCAAGATTGTATGAAGGACTGATGCTACAACAGCTAGGACCACCAGCAAGGTTATCAAAAGTGGTTGATCTTCTTCATGCATGAGCAAGTGTGTGTGTCAGAGCTAGGAGCCATCGAAAGGAGATTTGCAACATCAAGGTTCGGGTTGTAATTCTTACTTTCTATCAATTTAATACAGTAATATGTCCCTTTCCCATAAAGCTAATGTCACTTTATTACATAACTCCTTGATCATATGTATAGATTAACTATTGAATATATTGGGTTGTCTTCACTTCGATTGGTTTTTACTCTTGTGATCTAGACAACACAAGAGCATTGGAGCGAAGCTGGACAACAAAGACCAAAGGAAGCGATCACCAGGTATGTTCATGATTCTTGTCTCCTAGTCCATTCAATAGTCTAAATCTAGGGAAAGAGTATTATTTTGTCCTGCTTTGTTCTAGATCCAGGTGGATATAGGGAGATTGGTCTGTGTCTGCACTTACGGATTAATCCTGAAACAAAATTGGTGACTCCACTGGGGAACTTTCCCATTTTCTTTGTGGCCTTTTGAGTTTTTCTGTGGCCATTTTCTCTAGTTTCATTTTTCTCCTGTCTTGTCAGTCTCTGAGTCTTCAGGATATCCTGATAGACCTACTGGGTTCAGAAGCCTGTTTGAATTTTACTCCATTTTTCAAAAATTTTGTCATGTTCAGAAGTTATCGCACTGTGTTTAACTGCAGCCTGCGAGAACTAGTCAGATTCGCACCCTACACATAGGGTTCATTGCGAACACCTCGCACCTTGCTATAAGGTTGCCTGCGAGAATCATAGTTTCTCGCACTGTGTAACACTGCTTGCCTGCGAGCAAGATTTTTGAAAATTTTGAAATTGTGTTTTGACTGCTCAGCTCAGTTGATTCACCTCTGATGGGCTTATTGGATCATTGATTGATATAGCTCTTTCTTTAGTTTGCATGCTTGAACATTTTTAGGGTTTCAAGGTTTTTCTTGTCCTTTGTAGATTGACTTTCTTTTCTTGAATCTTATTGGCAAATTCATTCTCTCTGCTTTCAAGAGCTAAGTGTGTCTGATTGGTTGAGAACCAGTGATTGGTTGAGAGTTAAGTGTTTGGTTTTTCTCATTTTTTTATCGTTTGAAAAGTCATTTTTCGCTTTGCATTAAGAAGACTAATTGGTTTTCTCTTTGTTTTTTCTTTCGTTGAAAGAGTTGATTGGGTTGTTATTTTCTTGTTCATTGATTTGATTTTTGTATCCTCATAGGCATAGTGAGAGTTCTTCTTGGAAAGTGAACAACAAGTTTTCTTTCAAGAAATTGTTTTTGTCTTTTAGAAAACATTGAAAAATCAAATTTTAGAGATTGTTGAAGTATTGAAAAAGACACATAGAGAATTTTCATTTGATTAATGATTGTTTGTATAGACATTTGAAAGGAAATTGTGTGTTATAGTTTGGTTGATTTGGAAAACTTTCTCTCTCTCCCATACATAGGATTCATTGAACGAAAGTGTTATTTTTCATTTTCATTCTTGCATTGTTTATGTGAGAGTCATACAACATCAGTTTCACTTTTGTTGCCTTTGTGTAAACAACAACTCTTAAAAACATTGTGTAATCTTAAAATATATCTGGTAACTCTTTTCTAGGGCTCTTTTACACCAACATTTAGCTAGGCTAGTGATTTGGAGTAGGAAGAGAGACACACTCTCCAAAAGCTCAAAACACACAATAGAATCTTGAGTTAGGGAGTGTTAAATTCCATTTGCAACATATTGTTCTGGAAGCCCTTCTAACACAAGGGTCAAGCACTAGGTCGCATTGGTGTTGGCAGAGTTACTCACCCTGCTTTGTTGACATCAGTGTAGAGATTGCACGTATTACGGGGGTCACTCCGAGGTATACCTACAATTATGAGTGGAAGCCTTTTGAGTTGATTTCGGCCTAGATACCCTGCCCTTGCATGTGGATCGGACTGACGATTGTTCCCCCAGAGTGTACTGTTGTTTGTGGTGACCTTAGTGGCCTATCTCTCTAGGTTCTTACCCAAGGTGACTGTGGAGGGGAAAGTCTTCACGCTACCTGGAATCGACGTTGATCAAACTCACTCGGGCTCCTTGGAGGGTATACCCACGATTATGTGTGGGAGCTTTCACCAGGGTGTAAGTCCGTTAAGAAGGTCGTCAACGTAACTTTTTCATCCTAGCCCCGCCCCTTCTCGTCTCGTTGTTGCGACGTTGGATTTCATCACCAACTAGTGGCTTCGATATTAGAAGGTCTTGTTTGTCTGGTGATTTCTTTCTAGATTTTGTTTACTAGTGTGTGTTGTCTGTTTCTCAAAGTTGACCATAAGAATTTCTTCATGGAGCTTGTCACTTGTTTACAATTGCTCCCCCACGACGTTCACGTAGAATGCAAGGTTTATCTCCAGAGCATCTGAACGATTCTCAACCATCACCTACCGATACACCTGAGGGTTCTCCCAATTAGACTGAAGTCCCAGTGGTTACTCCACCACACGGGGAAACAAGTGACGTTCCAGTTGTTACCACACCACCTCCACAGATAGAATGAACTGACTCTCTAGAAGATTTTCGAATTACCAATACTAGAGAGGACTATCGCATTCGCCGTGGTGAACGACCTTTTGTGCAATTAAATTCTTCTGACGAAGTGGTTGTTACATCTTCTGAATCAACTGTTGGGCCTTCTTTTGGTGTAGTAGGCCAAGATCCTTTTTGGTCAGGTGATTTTCGACGAGTCTTGTTTGGTACCGAGTCACCCACAGTCTACGAAATCAACCCTCCAGTGTCTTCTGAGACATAAACTACACCAGAGACTACCACTTATTTCTTTGTTATTCCTCCCGAGATGGCCCATCTCGCAAATACTATGAGTGTCCAAAATGGAATTACTGTATCTACTCTTGCTCCTATCAATACCCAGTGAATGCCTAAGGTCAACCCGAATTTACCCCCTGGTTACCATGCGTTGAATGCTTTGTTGAATGCTTCCAATCCAACACCTCCACAAACCCCAGCCGGTTCTCCAGGTGGTCTTCCTTTTCCTGGGCATCCTATTCCCAATTTTATCTCGACGCTCCCTCAATTTCCTTCTGGTAATCCTAATCCTAGTGGAACTATCCCGACTCTTGCACCAAACTTGCATATTCCTGTTGGTGGACAGAGTGGTACGGTTCCTTTTCCTTTTCCCGGACTAAACACAGTTACTACACAACCTATGGTTGGCACAAAACTTGCGGGTGGAACCATACCTACCATAGGGGGACCAACCTCACCTTTTGGACAAAATATACCTCCTGAATTGGCCCAGTATTGGAATCACCTTCTACAAACCTTTCCTCAAAATACTGGGGGTAAGCAAACTGTCCCTACTATAGGTCAACCATATTCAGGTATAACTAATCCTATTTGGGGTTCGGGTCAAAATACTCATCCTCAGGTCCCTACTCAAACTCAATGTCACAATCCTTGGGGTTACTATCCTATCCAGCCACCACCGAATCAGCCAGGGTCTTCTCTCTACGGGAAGACTTCTTATGGTCATACTGGTTTACCGATAGGGATTCCACCCCAAAGTCACCAGTACCCACAAGTGAATTGGAAGTTGCCTTTTCTTGCTACTTTGGATTTGCCAGATTTGTCTAGGATTCTCAATGATCCTATTCGTCACTCTCCCCAATGGCCTGCTATTCCTGCCAAGCTTCCATCGGATATTCCGAAATTCGACGGCAAGGTGGGGGAGGACCCAAATAATCATGTCATGACTTTTCATTTATGTTGTTCGTCCAACTCATTGATGGATGATTCCATTCGTCTTCGTCTTTTTCAACGAACCCTTACTGGTGCTGCTGCGAAGTGGTATATTGAATTGCCACGAGGTTTCTTTTCTGATTTCAACACCCTAGCTATGGATTTTCTTACACATTACTAGTTACCGATCCGTTATGATACTGGGACTGAGATTTTGACTTCCTTCAAACAAACTAAAGGCACTCATATATCGGATCATATTCATGAGTGGCGAAGGAGGCGACGTCTCATTAAACTTGAACTCCCTGATCAGTTACTGGCCGAATGGTTTACGAAATCCTTCGTGAACGAAATTGGTAAATACATTGCTATGGGTAGTGTTGTTACAGAGGAGAAGGCTATGATTCGTGCTCATTATCTTGATCTCGTTTATTCGCAAACGGGAACACTTTACATCTTGCTACTTGAATTACCTCGTCCTGGTACTTCCAGCACTTAAGTTACTCCAGCTGCCTCACATGTAGCTGATGGTGTGATTGGTACTACTCATACCCACTCACACTCTGTTTCAAGTACAACCCCTAAATCTACATCTTCTAATGTTCAAAATGCTCTGTCTCCTGCTCCTCCCGCCGATAAAACTTCTGAAGTTAACGCTGTTCAATCTACCCTGACCGGTAAAAATAAATCTAGAAAGGGGAGAGGCAAGAATAAGGAGAGTAAAAATAATAATCAAAATGAGCAAACTAAAACCCCTCCTGTTGAAGATCAAGATAAGAGCAAACCACGCTACCCTTGCCTTATCTATGGTGACGATCACTACATGAAGGATTGTCCGTGACGTGCCGAGGTCACTAAGTTCCTTCAAGGAATGCCGAAACCATCTACGTCGACAGTCTTGTCCCAACCCTTCCCATCTCAACAACAGGCTCAGTTGGTCATTCATGACCAACAATCTACTTCTATGACATCATACGTCTTGATGTGTACCGGTGATTCTAAGAACAATAACGTTGCACTCACGACTAGAGCCAAAGACTATACTCTGTCTAAGGGGAAGGTTGACGATCTACCTCCTGATTTGGTACAACCCTCTCCACCAAATCCACCTACGAACGGTCCTCTTCATCTCGAACGACTGAGTCTTGATAAAGTTCTACGACCACCCCCGAAAGGTGTCGTTAATAAATCGACCTTCAATCCTCATGCTCGTGGGGCCCAGAACTATAGCATTTTCGAAGATCTGGCCCAAGCACCTTCAGCAATGTCTTCCCTTGAATTCCTTCAGTCTTTTCCTGCACAACGAAGGGCTCTGTTGAAATCTATAGGTGGAATTGATCCAACAGATACAAATTTAATAGTCTTTGACTTGGAAGACCATTTTCCAAGATTACCCCCTCAGCTTGCATTTCAAATACAAGTTGTTGTTGCCGACAAGAACATTTGTCGCACTATTATGGATTAGGGTGCCTCTACATGTGTAATGTCTCTTGCTTGTTGGAAATCCATTGGATCTCCTCCTTTACATGAATCACAAAATACTTTGAAAGCCTTTAATGGCTCTGGTTTTAAGCCTTACGGTGTTCTTCCATCATTGTCTATTACTCTAGAAGGTAAGACAGTCCAAGTTGAAGTGGAAGTTTTCGATGCTCCCTAAGATTATAATCTTCTTCTTGGTCGTAGCTGGATAGATTCTATGCGTGTTGTTGTGTCAACACTTTTCCGTGTAGTACATTTTCCTCACCAAGGAAAGGTAGTTATTATTGACCAACTTGCCTTCTTTAACTCCGATACTCGTACTGGCAACGTGTCGTTTATAGCTAAAACCCCGCCGGGTTACGAGAATGTCGGTGTAGGCCTTCTAAAAGACTCTTTGTTAATGGGTAATTTCCCCATTCTACCCCCACCCGATGTTCCACGCCCGTCAGTTTCTTCTATTAATATGATCTCCACTGTACCTCATGAACTTCCTGTGTCTTCTGACCCTTGGATAGTCCCTGATCCAGGAGATCATACTCATTTCGGCGACGTCATGTCGTTAAGTTCGGTTGAGTCTACTTATCAAGCCATTCAATCGGCAACCCTTTTCACACCCTCTCTTGATGAGTTGTCTCCTGATCCTTTCCGTGTCATCTTTCCCACTGACGAGATGATCATGTCCGTTATGGAGGACACCCTTTGGGATGATGGACATCATTGTTCCATACTCTTTCTGGAACAACACACTCTAGATAACTACCAACGGATTTCGACTCTGTCGACCGTTGTTGTCATATCGACTGTTCCCGGATCTGCACATGATGTGTTTTCCGAAGGGAACCTCAGCAATATTTCTCCCACAATTCCCATTGATATATCAGTTAAACCTGGGATAGTTGAAAATGTTCACATTGGAGCTTCGTGTTCTCCGGACGAGATTGTCACCTATACTTCCATGTTTAAAGAATTTCGTGACATCTTCGCTTGGTGTTACGAAGAGATGCCTGGTATCGACCCTGCTATTGTTGTACATGAGATAAAGACATACCCTGGAGCTAAACAAGTCCAACAGCGCGTTCATCCGTTCCACCCACGCAAAGCAACGACTATTAATCTTGAGGTTGAAAAACTTCTTAAAGCTGGTTTTATTTATCCCGTGGCTCTGACAGAATGGGTTTCCAACCCTGTACTGATTGATAAGAAAGGTGGCAGCATTCGTGTTTGTATTGATTATAGGGATATTAACAAAGCCTGTCCGAAGGACAACTTTCCAACCACTTTCGTCGACCAGATTGTCGATGACTGTGCCGACAGTGAAATTTTTTCTCTCATGGATGGATTCTCCGGCTATAATCAGATTAATATCGCTCCCGAGGACCAACATAAAACTTCTTTTATTTGTCCTTGGGGTACTTTCTCCTATAGAAAACTTCCCTTCGGTCTTAAGAACGTTGGCGCGATGTTTTAACGTGCTATGTCTTATGCTTTTCATGATATAAAGCATATCGTTCAACCTTATTTGGACAATTTACCTGCTCATTCTTTATGCCGAGTCGATCACCCCACTCATCTCCGAGCAATTTTTGTTCGTTGTCGGTTCTATCGCATTCGCTTAAATCCTCATAAATGTGTTTTTTGCGTAGAATCTGGCCATCTTCTAGGTTTCATTGTTTCACGTCAAGGGATCAGGGTAGATCCTATTAAGGTCGAGGCAATTCTTAATCTTCCTCCTCCTTCTTCACTATGCCAGTTACAAAGTTTGCAGGGGAAAGAAAATTTTCTTCGTCGTTTCATTCCTAATTACGCCGAGATTACTCGTGGTTTTACCCGGCTATTAAAGAAAGATTCAGAGTTCGTTTGGGATTCTATTGCCAACAATTCTTTTGAAGCTTTGAAATTGTCCCTCACACGAGCTCCGCTTCTCTTTCCTCCTAATTATAGTCGTGATTACTTTCTTTATCTTGATGCCTCTGAGTATACCATTGGCATGGTTCTAGTTCAAGAGGATGATGCACACGATGAACATGTTATTTATTACTTCAGTCGAAGTCTATCATCCACTGAAATCAAGTATCAACATGTTGAAAAACTGGCTTTGGCTGTCGTTCAAGTCATTCAACGCTTTCGACATTATATCCTTTCCAGGAAAACTACAGTGATTTCGCATTGCAACCCTATGCAACACATTTTGACTCGTCAATTGCTGGGGGGGAAAGTACTCCAAATGGATTGTCATACTCCAGGAGTTTGACATGGAATTTGATCATGCCACGTCTAAGAAATCCTTGGTTTTCGTTGAATTGATATGTGATTTTCCTCACTCTGCCATGGAAAATGTAGCAGTAGATTCATTGCCTGATGAATCTCTTTTCCTCATAAGTACTAACGATATTTGGTATGGAGATATCATTATATATCTCCAAACTCAGACTTTCTGGCCTGCTTTGTCTAGTAATGAATGACGTCGTGTTCGTTATCAAGCACGTCAATACATTATCCTCGGGGATACTCTTTATCGTCGGGGAATTGACTCTGTGTTTCAACGTTGTTTGACTTTTGATGAAGCCAAGAAAGCTCTGAATGAATATCATTCCAGAGCATGTGGTGGTCATATGTCTGGGTATGCTACTGACTAGAAGATCTTACGCGGAGGATATTTTTGGCCTTCCTTGTTCAATGACTGCATTACTGATGTTCAGAAGTGCCATGCCTGCCAGACCTACAATCAAAAAATATGGTCACATCCTTCTCCTCTTCATCCTGTAGTCTCAGTTGTTCCTTTTGCAAAATGGGGCATTGATTTTATGACATGTCACCCTCACTCGGTCGGGGGGCATGGTTACATCATTGTAGCAGTTGATTATTTTACTAAATGGGCCGAGGTGATGCCGACCTTCGATAATACTGGAAAGACTGCAACGTTATTTATTTTTAACCACGTTATAGCTCGTTTTGGTGTGCCCCAAGCTATCATTACTGATCACGGTAGTCATTTTAGTAATTTTATGATGTCTGAACTTACAGAAAAGTTGGGTCTTCGTCATGATAACTCAACACCCTATTATTCGCAAGCTAATGGCCAGGTCGAAGCAATCAACAAAGTTCTTATAACGATGCTTCGACGGATGATACGCATTCATAAGACAAGTTGGCACACAATGTTGTTTTCAGCATTGTGGGTGTATCAGACATCGGTCAAATCCGCTACTGGGTTTACACCCTTTCGATTAGTCTATGGTGTGGAAGCCATTCTTCCAATAGAATGTGAGATACCTTCTCTGAAGCTAGCTGTCAAACTCTTACCTAATACTTCCATTGAAAAAGAGGGTCTATTGTATCTGATGCGATTAGACAAGACCTGACGTGACGTCACTCTAGTAATAGAAGCCTAGAAGAAACGTGTCAAGGTGCAGTATGAAAAGCATGTCAAGCCTCGCATTTTCTCTGAAGGTGATCTTGTTCTTCTGTATGAATAGGATAAAGATGTCTTAGGAGCTGGGAAATTCGAACCAATGTGGCGTGGTCCTTACATTGTTCGTCGAGTTTTAGAAAAAGGAGCGTATGAGCTGGTTGATTACGATGGTATACCTTGAGTGAACCCAGGAATGGGTTGTACTTGAAGAAGTATTATGCATAAGTCATTTGTGCACAAATACTTGTATTTTATGTATCATACTTTGTGTGTGTTACTTTAGTTTGGTTTTGACGTTATCTGGTCTCTTCCCTTATGTGACGTTGTGTTTGATTGCCAGATGTCAGAGTCTTCGCTACCCTATATTGGCTTTGCTTATGGTGCTAGCCGTAGTACTCAGAACTTAGCTTCCACTGCGTGGGAAATCTATGCCCCAACAAACGAGCTTATATCTTTACGAGGTGTATGTCTTGGCCGTGCAACCGACAACATCGTAGAATATAGCGTCATTATTGAATTATTGGTAGATGCTATATCGCTCAGAATTCGTCATTTGGTTGTGCGACTCGACTCGCAGCTTGTGGTACTACAACTAAGTAATGTTTACTCTATTCGAAGTCCTACTTTATTACGAGTGTATTTGCGAATTCGCCTCTTGCAACAATATTTTGATTACATTGAATATCAGCATATTCCTAGATGTCTTAATACATTAACAGATGCATTAGCTAATTATGTATTAGACAAGCATTTGAATCATTTATAAATCAAACACATTAAAATTCACACAATGTAAAGTAAGCCGGTAGAAACCATCTGTATATATAGCGATCAAAAGAGTTTGTTTTTACAAAAAGTTTGTCCGAAGACCAAAATATCAAAAATTGAAGCTTATAGCTTCTACAAGGTGACGTCATGAATGACGTTCATGGTAACACACTACTACCCTAGCAACTCTGCGAAGTAGTCGACCCATAGCTGCTAACACCTGTACAGTGTGACACTGATCGCGTCGTGGAATCTCTTCCAGAGCCATATCTGGAATGTTTGTTGTAAGACCCTCTAAATTTTGTTCCACAACCTGGTAATCTTCAGAATACTGTGGTACTACTGTTGCTGCTTCTCCTCGTCGCTGGATAGGAGAACTGCCAGGAGGTCTATATGGTCCAACATCTGTGTTATCAACAAACATTTGATGTTAGTATTCGAATAAATCTATAAAACAAAAACATTTAAATATGTTAAAAATCCAAAAACATTTAAAAAAAGAGAAAAGTTGTGTATTTCTTACCGAGGTCTCCCCACTGAGCGTCCTCAGGCAGTACTAGATCTGGATCTCCTTGGAAATCCAAACCGGCATAGGTGTAGTCATCAACCATCAGCATCTGGTTTTGCAACCAGTCAAAGAAAATATCGTCACATTTGACGATTGGTCCTGCCACGTGCCGGGCCATGAGCCAACACCACCGCAACATCCTCGGATCCCTAGGACCCGGAAAGTCCCACTCATCCTGTAGTCTGAATATGGGGACTCTCTCCAGAAAGAAAGACACTAACAAAGATCCATATCCAAATTGTTTTAGTTCACCCCCCCTGCACTTGGTCAGTTGTCTTTTGATACTGCGCAACACTGCATCAGCCTAGTTAAATACTCGGGGCTCGGTACACTCGATGGCGTACTGGAAGTAGCTCTGCAATGCCATATGTGGAGTAGAACTTCTAGCCATACGAGCAATCGTGAAGAGAATAGTGCGGAGAGTCAAGTCAGTTACTCCCCATATTGCCACTTTCCCTTTCTTTCGTTCGGCCTCAGGTACACAGTATTGCTTGCAATATTCACTCATTTTAAACCCACCACCTCTGTTGTCGGTCAGACTGACATGAGAACCGCGCCTGGATAATCCGGTTAAGAAGTATATATCCTCTATGTCAATGGTTAATATGTGAGCTCCTACATTGAAAACTTGCTGGTCTGGATCCCACATACGGACTAGATACTCCAGTAATCAGACTTGGGCTCTCATGCCTGGGATACAGAAGTATTTTAAGAGACCACAATCTCTTAATGCAGCTATGGTGGGAGGATGATTCTCGGCATTTGTGTTATCCTCCTCATATTCCCGTTCTCGCCAATCAAGCACCATGTTTGTGGCTATTTACCTGCATAAGAAACATATAAAGAGGGTTAATGATCTTATTTATGAAATAAATCTTTTTCATTGGCTAAAATTTTAAAGAAATTTTGAGTTCTGTGCTGCTCGCAGGTGACATATTATGCACAGTGCGAACATCTCACAGGTGGCTTAAGGCCCACCTGCAAGAATGAGTCATTCTCGCAGGTCCCGTATGGGCCACCTGCGAGAATGCCTCCACTCATATAGGGTTCAAAAAATGATTTAAAACAAAACTTTTAACCAATGAAATCAAAATTTTAAACCATGAAAAGATCAAGAATGAATAACTTACCAAAATGTTGCTGACGGTTCGTCAAATGATCACTCGTATCTCCTGGAAATCAACGCCGAGTTCAGAGGGTAAAATGAGGGTTTTTGGAACTCAATGGTAAAAACATG
The DNA here is from genome assembly GCA_009831015.1 of Picea engelmannii. Lineage (NCBI taxonomy): Eukaryota > Viridiplantae > Streptophyta > Pinopsida > Pinales > Pinaceae > Picea > Picea engelmannii. Next base: position 567,549 of record ML777885.1, read on the forward strand.
AAATGATATGGTAAAATTGGTTATTTACTCATTTAAATTACTTTTTACTATGTCAATTTTGGGTTTTTATGTTTATCTATTATTTAAACCTAATGACTAATGTGAAAATGAGTGTTATGACTTGAAGGTGTGAAACATTTATGATTACAAAAAGGATATGGATGTATTTTTCTCCGTTATGGTGTAATTTTGATTGTTTTTTATGGTTTTTTACATAAAACCTCGAGCGTCTTTTTGTCCGTTCTTGCGCTCGTAAAAACATAAGAACGTGGTCAAGCATAGTTTTATCACTTTTTTGGGATCAATGAGGTTATACGAAAACGGAACCCCCTCGAGTTTTTTTTAAGCTCTTTTCAGACTCTATAAACATGAAAAGATCGCTGAGCGACTTTGCTATTTTCACGCTCGATAAAGTATTTGAAGTACGCATCTTCTGAGCGATAGTTTAACCCTTTTTCAGTCTCGTTGGACTACTGTACGAAAAATGAACTGAGAGAGTTCTCTTTTAAGTGTTTTTCCAAACTCTATAATCTTGAAAAACCTTCGAGTTTACTATCTCTGGACTCATTAAACAAACATTGACAGACCCGTGATGGGACCGAACCACTCCTTCTTAGGGTTCGTTAAAA
>ML777885.1:571232-607316 GCA_009831015.1 Picea engelmannii
TCATCATCATCATCATCATCATCATCATCACAAATAAATTCAATAGCATTTAAAATATTTATTGCACATAAATCATAATCCATTAATATGACATATATATTTTAAAAATTAATTTGTTTTAATTAATTTTTTTTTTATTATTGTTTTAATAAAATTAAAAAAATTAAATATTAACCTATTATTTTAGTTTAAATTTTTTTTATATTATTATGAGTAAAGAAATTTTTAACCCATTATTTTATTTCAAAAATCCTTATGAGTAATAAATGTTACTTTTATTTTTAAATATTAAAAAAAATGCTATTGCTTTTATGAAAATTTTCATATGATATATAAGTGAAACTAATTTTAAAATATCAAAATAATAAGTTGGTGGAAGTTTTATGGTCAACTCGGAAATTTAAACAATGCTTAAAATAATAATTTGGTTGAAGTTCAGTATATTCTAGGTTATATGGTTAGCTTCATTTATATTTATTATATAAATTAGTTAGAAACACTTTAATGTAAAAGTAAAACTGCTATATGCATGAAATATTGGGTATGGAGATGATTTTTTATATAAAATATTTATTTTAATTATAAATTTATAAAGTAGAATCTCTTTAAGTACAAATTTTAACTTTTCTTCAAATTTTGTACCGTAAAAAATGTTTGCATGTGAAGAGATATAATTCTTCTCATACTTAATAAATATTTTGCACTAAGATGGATCTATGCTAGTTTAATACATTAATATTAAAATATTAAAAATATTAATATTTGAATGTGTAGGTTTTCACAATTATTTATAATGCTAGGGAATTTTCAGGATTCAAACTATGTGTAAAGTTTTGAAACATCCAACTTTTAGAATGGACACTCCATTCTCCACCCATCATTAGAGATGTGGAAGTTGGAAGTTCTAAGGATAGGAGGGGGATGTTGAGTGACACTTAGTAGAAAAGAGGAGGTAATGGGTAGAATTGAATAAAAATATAGTTGTAGAGATTAGGTTATTTAGATAAAGGAAAAAAGAAGGAAAGTAATAAATTATCATAGTAAGGTAGAGAATGAAAAAAATTAATTATAGGTATTAATAAGAAATCAATATTAGGAAGGAAAATAAATAATAGATATTAATAATGTATTAAATTATAATAATAAGGTATTAATTAAATGTGGAAAGGAAATAAATGAAAAACCATGAAGATTAGGTATTTAGTTATAGGGTAAAATGTAAGAAAATATTAAGTTATGAAGGTATTAAATCAAAGATAGAGAATAAAAAAAATTAATAATATAAATTAATAAAGTATTAAATTATATTGAATAAAGTTGAAAATGAGACTTAAATTATAAGACTGTAAATTAAATAAAAGATTAAATTATAATAATAAGATAATAATAAAACATAGATAATGAAAGAAATTAATTAATTCTAGGTGTTAATAAGAAATTAATAAAAGATATAAAAAAATATAAGCTATAATACTAGGGTAATAATTAGAGGTGGGAAAAAACTGTGAAGATTAGCTAATTGGTTATAGGGTATTAATTAAAGAGAGAGGAAGAAAGAAATTAATAATAGATATTAAAGAAATATTAAATTATATCGAGTAAAGGTGGAAAAGAAGTTGTTAGTGAAGGTAAAGGAAATTTAAATGAAATAAATTCAAACTAATATTTTAATATATTTTATAAAATATTAATATTATAAAATATATGAATATATATTAAAATATTTCATCTTTTTTAAATATATTAAAAAGGTAATTATATATCAAACTAAAGTAATTATGATATAAGTATGAAATTATTGAGTAAAGAGTAATTATGATATAAGTATGAAATTATCTAGTAAAGTGGTGAATTGTTATAAAAAAATGCATATGTTAATAATTAAAATAGTGGTAGGCTAAACATTTTATGAAATGCAGTATTTTTTCCGAGGACATTTACTAGAAGTCTCAAGAATGGGTGATCTGCCTTCATTTGGCGTATCTGATCTTGAATTTGGCAATCAAACAACAGAACGACACGCTCAGTTGTTCAGATGGGAGCAAGCAGATAGTTCCATGTTTCCATCTTATTCAACGATCACATTCCCACTGCCTTATTATACCTGCCGATAGGCATGGTATATAGATTTGAGTTAGGCTTGACTTTCTATTAGTTCATGGTTGACCAAAAAATATACACCTCTTTATCTAAAGTTTTGAAAAATAATGATTTATTTTAAATTTCAAATCTCATTTATCTGAGATCTTATTGGCCAAAGACTTTGAAGTCTTATCGTTGCCTTCACTCCCCCCAATGTTATTGAAATAAATATTTCTGCCATCTAGTCATTTCATGCTTGCTCCCTATCTCCTTAAACAATACTTTCATTATTATATTCGGCAGGTATATGCTACCTAGTAGCCTTGTTTTATTTTGTCTCAATCACTCCACTCTCACGTACTTCCCTTCATATTAAAGGTAGAGTGCATGTGCTCTCCTTCAATTTCATGTCCTCGTGCCATCCACCCAATCATAACCTCCGATACCCCACCCAACTGCTTGACTTTCGATTTCCGCCATGTCATGGGCAAGAGCAAAGCCAAGAACTCTACTATTTTGGAGTCTACTCTTTTGTTTTAAGACGAAAAGAAAATGAATTCAGGGCGGTCCAGTCCATACACCAACTAGAATTGAGTTAGCCTGTGAGTTCTATGTATATTTGTTTTGTAGATGTTTTATTCATATGGTCCTTTCAATGAAGAAAAGAATTAAAAACATGATGTACTTTTGAGTAAATAAGAAACACACTTTATATATAAAATATGCTATGGACAATGTTGTACATAAGGGTGTCTAAGAATTTTCATTGGCCTAGTGAAGTTGTGTTGTACTAACAACAATAGTAGGTAGCTAAAACAATAGTGATATGACCTTTGTAGTAAAGGTCGAATTGCAGAAATAACATGGACATCCCAGAAGCACTATTTGGAAAATTTAAGAAAAGACACTTATGTTCTAAGGCAGAGGCAGTTTGAGCAGTGGGCAATTACACATAAATTTTGGTAATGGCATTGAAAAATGGCTGAGGGAGTTAACTACGGATGAATGTATGAGTTTAAGAAACAAGCTTTGGAAGAATAACAAAAGTTATTGGAGATGTTGTTAGGGGCATCAATAACTTTAAGTGGGAGAGGATGTAAGGTCTTAGACTTGAAGAACTTTGGGCACCTCCACCACAAAATCATTTCGATGGTCATTGACTAGCATGGACAAAAGAAACAATAGATTTACTAGCTAGACAAGTTAGTTTGGGCACCCTTGCATGATGTCAATGCACATCATAGACTTATTGGGTGCTCTTGCATGAAAGTGGGTTGCACCAAACATATTGGACAAGCTTCAGTTGGTTGTGACAATAGATTATAAGGTTGGATGAACATGCTTTGGGTAGTCTTGTATAATGGTAAGGCATGCCCAAGTGCCAGATGGCTTTGCAAAGAAATTTGGATAAGTATGACAACAAGATAAAAGTTGTCACTTGAAGTTTCTTATAGAGACCTAGAGTGACTTGGATAGTGGACTTTCCTTGGTTCATAGGTGCACAGGTAGTAATTCCTTGACTTGGGTTGTAACACCATAATCCATGAGCATAAGTGTCTAAAGATTTGGGCATGCATCAATGGATAGATGCTTGGCATGACTTGCGACACAATGAATGTCAAGAAGTGCATTGGATGTCATTCAAGCAAGACACTTGATCAATGGATGCCTAAGACAATTGGAACACCTTAGGTGCACAAGCTAGACTTGCAGATCCAAAGGGCTCAATGACATGGTGGGCAAAGGGGTTGATTACACGTTCAATCCACTCTATATGTGGAGTGCATTTCAATTCACATTAGAAGGTGGAAAATGCAAGGAAACATCTACTATATAAAGAGGACACCTACATTGTGTAAACACACATTGAAAAAAGTAACTGAGAGAAGGGTGTACAAGTAGCTCTACAATTTGGTTAATTATGGGGTTGGCACCATGGAGTACTTGGATACTAGTGGAGTGAAGTAGAGAAGAGTGAGAACCTACAGGAGGAAATCCTATATATGCTTTGGGAGTTAGATCGTGCAATTTTGTTGAGTAGTAGACAGTAGGAACTATTTTTGGGGCACAGTTGGATGTGGGCCTATTGTGAATTTTTTTGTATTGAACTTAGTTGTAGATCTAGACAGCTGTAACATAAGGCGTAGTTATGGGCATACTTTAAGTGAAGAGGTATATTCTAGTTGTAGCAGGTGCATGCTAGTCAAGCCCCTACGACCGAGACAATGCAATGTCGCATGACATCAAGCATTGAAACAAAGATGTGAAACCACAAGTCTACAAAGAAAAATTTAAGCAAGACAATAGGTTTGGGATAGAAGGTTTTTTACCTCCCAACGATCCATGAAATAAAAATCTTAAGACATATCCTACATGTCAAATTGGTCTAACAATGATTATGAGGAGGAGGAGGAGGAGGAGGAGGTTATTAATGTCCATTGAAACCAACATTGGTCTATCAGACCTTATGAAAGTAAGGAGTTACCTAGTTTTCTTTAGAATTTTATTTTCTAAGATCAAATAGCTTTAACAGAAGCATTTATAAATCACTAGAGTTTTGATGAGTTAGAAGGTTAGAAAGGTCAGTATTGTAACAAATATTCTAAAATTGCAAATTAATGTGAGTATACTTATGACATTCTAAAATAAAGCGCTCTTCATCCTCAACCCTCTTAGTGTCACATAGATGAAAAATTATTTCCGTCCATGAATTTTTAGGAAATTTCCTATGCCCAACATATACTTTTGATTTTATAGATTGGAATTGATAAACGATTATTGTTATTTTGCAAAGTGGCATCTTTCTTGATACTCCAATGATATAGCTAGGTCTTGGCATATTTATTCCAACCCTACTTGAGGTACATAAGGTGTGTTCTATTTAATAATAATAATAAAAAAAAAGGTCACGGCCAAGGCAAACACCAATTTGGTGTATGAGACCCCCCTTGTTTGCAAGACCCTACCCCCTTTGGATTTGAACATGTAACCTCTTAGGAGGAAACACATGTTCTTAACCATTAAACCCATGTTGACAAATTTATAAGTTATAAAACACTTTTGAATAAAAATATTACAACCTCAAACTTTACAACTTTAATAAAAACACTTTATCAAAAATATTTTTAATATATTAAAAATAATAATTATACATCATTTTTTTTATATAATAATAAACCAATCAATAATTTATGTTTATAATCCATTCTCAAATCAATAATTTATGTTTCAACTTCAATGTGGTTAATATTATAGTTAACTATATACAACACATAATCAATATTATAAATCATTAATTAATATATAATTAATCATATAAATAAATTACATGTAAGTTACTGAACTATATTGTCCATAAAATTTATATAAATTTAAATTATATATATTCATATATAACACTCAAGCACTACAAATGAGAACATTGTGATATAGACAAAGAAATAAGAACAATTGATTACAAATAAACACTATAAATCTAGATCATTGACCATTGTCATTTGCACCATGCCTTCATGTAGGAGAGTCAACATCCATATCACATAAAAATATTAATCAGAATCACATATGAAACTAAAATTTGAAATCGAGTTAACTAAATTTTAATACCAAATTTGGGTTTACAATATATTAAAATTTAAAATATGAAGCAAGTTATTTTGCATCATTAAAACATAACTTATATATAGGTATCTAAATATGCACACCGATGCTAGTGCCTAGGATACCATGAACATAACACTACTTCCATGGAAACACGATATCAAATGATTAATAAAAACATTATTATTATTAAAAATTAAATGAGCATCTCACTTTCAAATTATATAAGCCTATTTGTATTGATTCATACCACTACAATAGATGAGACATTCATGGGCTTGCATCATGATGAAAAATTGTTTGGTGCCACTCACCTCCCACGTGATAGTGCCCTTGAAAACACCATTTAACTAGACATTTTTTTGAAGACAATAAATTTATATATCGAGGTCAATAAATACATAATAATCATTGTTTCAACAATTGATTGATAATTAGATTTGATGATTGTTTCACAAATTATACTTCATTGAATTGAAACTAAGGTTGAGTTTCCATATATGGGAGGATGACAATGTGTACATGTTTGGGATAAAATTCAAGTTCAATATCATCAACAACACCCTTTTATTTTACCTATACAACAAGAATGGGTGACATGCAAAGAAATTTACAATGAAATAACCAATTGTAAATATGTAATCACATAAACAAATTATATTTGAATTTATAGAATTCAATGATATACTAACCCAGTCTCCATTTATTGTAAGTGGACAAGAATCCTCTAAATGAAGTCAATATTATGAAGCAATGTAGATATTTGCATGTTATTAAAAAAAAAGGATCAATTAATGTGTTAATTCTACATGTACTCCCATGATAAATTAATGACTAATAATGATAATTTTAAGCATGCACATAGCTCTATAAAACTATAATTGGTCCTTAGGATCTAGCCTACATCTCTTGTGCAACTAAAAAATATGAATAAAAGAGTTTCACAATGTAATATAGTACATCTTTTTGGGATACAAAATAAACTACATTAATGTCCATCTATTACACATCGGGGTGTGTTAAAACAAGAGGTAATCTATATATCTCCCTATATAAGGAAACTAAAACACTATCTAATGTAGTGTGCATCATTGTTTTCCACCACATCCCTCCCATCAACTCCAAGCTTGGATAGGTCTACACACTTAAGTAAATAATAATCACCATATAAATTTGTCACAAAATTGGATTTCATGTGTGACACAAACTAACTATATAAATATATTGTGAAATACAATGGCACCTCATCATGGTGTGGGAACATGCCCCACACTCTAATGAATATATGATACACATGAGGAACTTCAACTTCAAGCCTAAAACGCTTGTAGTTAAAGTAGTTTCCCCATTGAATAATGAAGAGGGACATCAAACAAGGTAAACATCACATGATGTTCCCTCAAAGATGATTTCACTGCATCCCACTTATTGGTCCATGGCACCTTACACCTGCTCCTCATAATAATATTATTTCAAAGGGAAATATATAGCCCAACTCTCCTACATAGCGTCAACAATTGATTGGCACTCATAAACATCATTGTCATCAATAAATGAATGACACTGTAACGTACCCATCCAACCAGGTTGGGCCAAACCATGCAAAAATCTCCCATTATCAACTATGATACCATTTTTGTAATGTACCTAGCCTCTAGCTAAGCAATATTCCGTGAGGAATAGACATAAAAATGAAACTTCTACTAACTAAACTAATTCCTTTAGTGTTAGTCGATTTCATGTATCTTACAACTACAAATTTATAACGGATTTAGATACAGTCTATAAAAATAAAACAGATGCATCTAAAGCATTGTAATAATCAACAAGAAATTCAACTAAACTATTCATTACAACAACATATAAGTCATTCTCATTCATGCAGATTTCATGCACAACAATAACACATGTAAATAACTCAGTACACGATAAAACACTTATCTTTAAACAAGAATCCTGCAACCAACTACTTGGGACGGATGTTCCACCCAACCATAGAATGACTGTTCCAAATCTCAATATCTAGTTACCTTCGAGACGAGGCTAGTAATCCATAAAAGAGGGTTCTCTCTCACAATCCACTCGCAGCTCATAAATGTCATAACCCAATTGATATTCTCCTACAACTCTCCTGATATTTCTACCAGATCTCTTTCTCTTGACTTTCCCAACCTAAGGAATGAAACATTCATTTATCAGGGATCATCCAAGGAATGTACCATCTGTTTATGAGAGAACCCAAAGGATGTACCATTAATTTATCAGGGTTAACCCAAGGTATGTACAATCTGTTTATCAAGGATATCCCAAGGAATGTGCCATTCATTTATCAGGGTCTCTCTGGCACAAGTAACTAGTAATCTATTAGCTGGGAACCCAAGGGAACTTGTTTCTAGGAAAAATATCAACAAACCAAAAACAACACTTGTTGTTTAGTGCAACTCACACAAGAGTTCACTCTTCATGCCTAACAACATGGCTCTTCAGTTTTCCAGCTCAAATTCGCTCCAGAGTTTTCCCTCCATGGTTGCACTAGCTCCAAGATATCTTTATTTCTCTCTCCCCTTCCATCCCTTGTACAAAGTTGACTTACTAAAACTATCGTCCCAACCCATAGAAATTTCCTCTCTTGTGGATTTCCTTTATTGACTCACACTCTTCCCCAAGTTTATTGTACTCAATCCCCATGTGCCCAATAAATCTGGGATGTGAGCACTCACACCCACCCTCTTACATGTATTCAATGATTGGATTTGAGAACACTCAATCAGAAAGTGCAATTTTACATCATAACACTTAGAAATAAAAAAATTCTACAATTTAACAACTTCAACCATCAATTTCTTGTTCCTCTCAGCTCACCAACCCAAGGACTGCACCATTAATTTATCATGGTTAACCCAAGGGATGTACTATTCGTTTATAAAGGATAACCCAAGGAATGAGAGATTAATTTATCAAGGTCCCAAACACAGTTGGCTAGGATTCTAAGATGTGGTTCTAGAACTCTAGCTTTCCAAAATGGAGTCTTGCATTTTGTCTTCTTCAAAATTGTCAAAAAATTGTGGGTACTCTTCCTGCATGTTTTCTTCATTCTCCCATGTAGCATCTTCAAGACTGTAGTAGATCCATTGAACCTTTACCATCCCTATGGATTTTTTCCTCAACACTTTGACTTTCCGGTCTAGGATGCGTACTGGTTCCACCCATAAATCTCATTTGTGCTCTACTTGGATCACATTCCAATCAATTATGTGGTTAGGATCATGCACATAATTATTTAATAATGATAGATGAAATACATTATGCACTATTATGGATGCAAAAAATGCTATCATGTGTGCAACTAGACCTATCTTTTCTAATATTTCAAAAGGTCCACAATATCTTACTTCCAACTTTGGGCAATTTCCTAATATTATCGAACTTCTCTTTTCCTTTACTTATAAGAACACATGTGCTCCCACTTTAAAGTCTCCGAAAACTTTGTTCTTGTTTGCATAACTTTTCTTCCTATCCTGGGAAACCTTTAAATTCCTCTTTATCCTTGTCATATTCTCTTCAATTTCCTTCAACAAATATGGCCTCACAATTGTTATATCTGTTGGCTTATCCCAACTCACTGGAGTGCTACATTTTATGTTAGTGACCTCAACCCTCATTTAGGTAGAATGATATATTTCCATGTAATAAAGGTCAATATTAACAAGGCCTAGCAATAAGGAAGAATAAGTCCAATGTAAGAAGACCTAATAGAAGCTTTCGCTTCTAGAAGGATCTTCCTCTAGATGGTTATTTTGGCAGACATATTAAGTATAAATAGGAGTTGAGGGTATGAGAACTTGTTTCTTGGATATTATTTTAATAGAGCTCTATTCTGCTATAGAGATCTATCATTACGTGCATAAACCCATGGTCAGGGATTCATACACATAGGAAATACAAGTGTTACTCATGAACACATATTTTGGACACCCTTGTAACCCTTGTTGGTACCCCTTCGAGTGGTGGTGCATTAGACATCACCTATATATGGATCAAACTAGATCTCCTAAAGCCCTCCGTAGATAAACTGATCAACCTCCTGACTACTATAGTGCCACTGGAAAAAACACTTGGGAAGATACTCTCTATTACCTGGGAAGTCAGGTAGTATGGCTAAGCATACGATCTAGCCTCCTTAGTTGGTGCCCTGAGATATTGGGCCATGTACTACTGTTGGACCCTGCACGTATATCAAAGATCTATAGCATAGGGAAAACCCTTGTCTGTAGAACCCATGAATACCTAACCCTTGGGATGGAAATGAAAACAGAACAGATAAGATCTATTGTGGCGCAATGGTGTCTCATGCATTCGAGTTGCAAAAGTACTACACATTTCTTCATGTTAAGCATTTGTACATTTCATCACTGCAGTATTCTTCAAATTGAAGTATAAATCCGTAGGAGTAAAAAAATTTGAATATGGATCCTGTTGGCACTATTATTTGATACTTATTCCGTTGGTTTTCTCTCTTCTCCCTGATCCCAATCATACATATCATTTTTCAGCAAAAAGAAAAATTGTGGACCCAACCTCCTTCCAACACCTTTATTTGGGCTTTACCCCATTGGATTCACCTCGTCTCCCTGATCGTTGTGATACACTTCACCCATCACCCATTTATTTTGTGGTCCCACCCACCCCTTTTCTTGTTCCCTAGTCATCATGGCCCATACCCATAGCCAAGACTTGGAAGCTCGCTTAAATACATTGCACTCTAATTTCACAGAAATCCAATAATATGTGTGACAGATCAGTGCCAATATTCTCTCCATGAATAAAAAAAAAAAATCTTGCACCACGGGTTTAGTCACTACGTCAATTGAGGAACTCATACAAGAGATCAAACAAGACATTACTACCCATCTTTAATTTGTCGCTACAACAATCTGTGCTAAGATGCATATCCCTGAAGATCTTCCTTTATCTGACCCACCTTTGCATACCGAAGGTGAAACTTCCTCTCATTCCCAGAATTTGCAGCCCCATCACTTTCAGTGTGACCTACGCCTTCCCTGTGTGGATGTGACCAAATTTTATGGATCGAATCCCATTGGTTGGGTAACTCAAATGAAACATTATTTCTCTTTGTATGGCATTACATATGAGTTGTCCAAACTTTGATATGGTGTTCTCTATGTAGATCAAGAATGTTGGCAATGGTGGCAATGGAGAAAAAATTCCCGCCAAGGGTATGTGTATTGGACACACTTTTTGGTAGAGATTTATGAACGCTTTGACACTGACACTAACCATTTAGGATGTTTGACAAAGTTGAAAAAATCTTGCACAATGGAAGACTTTATAATTTCTATCGAGGGACTGGATTTTTGTATAGAGGGAATGTCTGATGCTTTTTTCTGAGAATGTTTTATGAGTGGCCTCAACGATGAGATTCGTGCTCATGTCCTCGTAGCTCAACCTCAAAGTTGGGTGGACGCTACTAAAAGAGTTAGGGAAGCACAATAGGTTGCCTCTTCTCAAAATAAAAAAACCCTCCTTTATTCCTCGCACTAAAATAGTAAATCCCACTCCTCCTTCTACTCCACTCAAGATCCAGAAATTGACCAGGGATGAAATGACTGAACGCCAACTCAAAGGACTTTTTTATAATTGTGATGACAAATATTTTTTTGGACAAAAGTGTAAGGAACAAAATATTTTTATGGCCATCTTAGAGGATGCTTCAGAAGAGGTTGTGAGGCTCCCCTTCTGTATATGTCACCTGAATCGACAAACATAACCCCTCCCCAAACCAATCATTTCCCTGAATGATATCATTGGATTCTCTCCTCCCTAAACCCTCAAGCTAATTGGTTACATCAGGCATATGAAGGTCATCATTCTTGTTGATAGTGGAAGCACCCATAATTTCATTCATCACCGCATTGCCCAAGAAACTAATTTCTATATATGTGTAGTCAATAATTTCCAAATCATGATTGCCAATGGTGGGTCCATGAAATGTGAAGGGCATTGTGAAAATGTGTGTCTCCAAATTGGTGACTACCATCTGAAATATCATATGTCTTCTATCGACATGGGCGGTTGTGACATTGTGTTGGGTGCAGAATGGCTAAGGACTTTGTGTCCAATTCTCATGGATTTTAAGGAATTAACCATGCAATTGAATCAGGAAGGCCAAAAATATAAGTTTCAAGGCATCATAATCGGTTCCTTGGAGATCATTAGTTCCCATCGCATGGAGAAGCTGCTAAAAAAATATCATTATGACATTATTGCTCGACTCCATGCCATCCAAGACACTAAGACACCCTGTGTGTCGCAGGACCTCCAATCCATCCTCTCTAAACATCAAATGTTTTTTTCCACTCCCCAAGGACTCCCTCCTTCCCATGGTGTTCATGATCATTCCATTTCCCTTGTCGTAGGAAGCCTTCCTCCCAGTATCTTTCCCTATCGTGACGCCTTTTCCCAAAAACAATAAATTGAGAAAATAGTTGAAGAACTGCTCAATGTGGGTGTTATCCACCATAGTACGAGCCCCTACTCTTCTCCTATGATCATGGTCCTTAAGAAAGAAGGTTCTTGGCACATGTGTCCTGGATTCTGTGCCCTCAACAAACTCATCATTAAAGACAAATTTCCCATTCTTGTCATTGATGACCTCTTGGATGAATTGAGTGGCACTGAGTTCTTTACTAAAATTGATCTTTGTACAAGATACCACCATATCCGTATGAAAGAGGAAGAAATTCCTAAGACTTCCTTTAGAACTCATGACGGCCACTATGAGTTTTTGGTCATGCCCTTTGGCTTGTGTAATGCTCCGTTCACTTTCCAAAGCCTCATGAATCATGTCTTTCGTCCTTTTCTCTATCATTTTGTGTTATTTTTCTTTGATGATGCCCTCATCTACAACAAAACCTAGAGAAACCATATTGCTCATGTGGATCGAGTTCGCCATCTTCTCTCTCAGCACAAACGTTTCCTAAAACAATCTAAATGTGCTTTTGGAACCTCAAAAGTAGAGTACTTGGGTCATCTTGTTGGCAAGGACGAAGTCGGGGTGGATCCTAAAAAGATTGAAGCTATGAAAGATTAGCCTCACCCAAGACTCTCAAAATCTTGCAGGTAGTTATGGGTTTAACAGGTTATTATCACAAGTTTGTTAAGAATTATGGAAAGATTGCGACACCTCTCACTGCACTCTTTACAAAGAATTCTTTCACTTGGACTCCAACAGCTTCTTAGGATTTTCAAACCGTGAAGATGGTCATGTGCACCACTCTAGTCCCGACCCTTCCTAATTTCACAAATACCTTTGTCCTGGAATGTGATGCTCCAGGGAAAGGAATTGGTGTTGTCATTATGTAAGAGGGTTGGCCTTTGGCCTTTACCAACAAACAATTGTCCGAGAGAAATTTGGGTAAATCAATATATGAAAAGGAAATGTTGGATATTCTGCATGTCGTGGATCTTTGGCGACCTTATCTGTTGGGGAAACGCTTCCAAATTAAGACAGACCATCAAAGCCTCAAGTGTTTTCTCGAACAATGCCTTTCCTCCCCTGAGAAAAAAAAATGGGTGACTAAGCTCTTGGATATGATTATGAGATAATTTACAAAAAATACAAAGACAATGTGGTTGTTGATGCACTTTCCAGAAAATATGAAGATGAAGGGTCTCTTTTTTCTCTGTCTTTCATTGTACCAGATTGGATCCAAGTTGTTCGCCAGGAATGGCTACACAATCCCAAAAGTTTGCATCTGATACAACAATCGCAATCCAATTCTCCAGTTTCCCCAGGGTATTCTTGGCTTAATGATGAGCTTAGATACAAAGACTGTTTGTATTTAAGTAAACAGTCAAAACTTAAATCTGCGGTACTTTTTGAGCTTCATGCTACACCCACAATTGGGCACTCTGGGTTTTCTAAAACCTATGACTGGGTCAAACGTTCTTTTTTCTATGAGGGTATGAAATAGGACATTCGTAATTTTGTGGTTGAATGTGATGTGTGTTAATGAAACAAGGGTGAAACTATAAAATCTCCTGGAACACTACAACCGCTTTTGATTCCACCTTCTATTTGGCGGGATATCTTTATGGATTTTATTACCAACTTACCTAAATAAGGCAATAAATCAGTCATCATGGTTGTAGTTCATATTCTTTCCAAGTATGCTCATTTTTGTTCTCTTCAACACCCATTTACAACATCTATTGTGGCTCAACTTTTCATGGATTTGGTCTTCAAGATTCATGGCATGCCACATTCTATTGTTTCTGATCACGACCCAACTTTCACCATCAATTTTTGGCAAGAACTGTTCAAGATACACGTCACCCATATGCATCTGAGCAAAACTTATCATCCCTAGACTAATGGTCAAACTGAAGTTGTCAACAAATTTTTGGAAACATATTTTAGGTGTTTTGCATTAGAAAGGAAGAATCAGTGGGCGCAGTGGTTACCACTAGTTGAATGGTGGTAGAACACTTTGTACCATACATCCACGTGCATGACTCCTTTTGAAGAAGTATATGGAAAAAATCCACCTTCAGTCCTCTCATATTTTTTAGGTGTCTCGAAGCTCGAGGAGGTTTCTCAAACACTTACAGTTCGAGAAGCTATTCTTTGTACCCTCAAAGATAATATGGTCATGGCCTAGAATCACATGAAACAACAAGCATATCAAGGTCGCTCTGAACGTCAATTTGTAGAAGGGGATCAGGTGTTTCTTCGACTGCAACCTTACAAACAAACTTCCCTCAAGGATGACCATTGTGAGAAACTGGTGCCCAAATTTTATGGTCCTTATATCGTTCTGAAGTGTGTGGGACAGGTGGCCTATCAGTTAGCTTTGCCTAGTCATTCTAAGCTCCATCCTATTTTTCATGTTTCCTTCTTAAAGAAGGTGATTGGAACTAAGTGCCAAACTCAAACCAACCTTCCTGAGTTAGACGAAGAAGTATCCATTTGGCTACAACCACAAGCAGTTTTGGACTAGTGTGAGCGTCGAATACGTCAACAAACCATCAAGGAAGTGTTAGTCCAGTGGAAAGATACAACTCCAGCAAATGCCACTTGGGAACCAACTACCATTCTGCAGCAGTTTCCCCATCTCAAGCCTTGAGGACAAGGTTTTTTTTTAAGGGGGAGGACATGTTAGGGACCTAACCCTCATGTAGGTAGAATAATATATTTCCATGTAATAAAGGTCAATATTAATAAGGCCTAGCAATAGGGAAGAATAAGTCCATTGTAAGAAGACCTAATAGAAGCTTCCACTTCTAGAAGGATCTTCCTCTAGATGGTTCTTTTGATAGACATATTTATTATAAATAGGAGTCGAGGTTATGAGAAATTTTTTCTTGGATATTATTGTAATATAGCTCTGCTCTACTAGAGGTTTCCCCCTCGAAGAGGCAAGTGAAAATTTCTCTCAGTAATCAAACTGTTATTTCTGGTGTTATTTTTTTATCATCTTGGTATTATCATGGTGTTGTTCTGGTTATATTGTTGTTCATACACCATATATAGCTATTTATTTATGTTCTTCATAATTTTTATATCTGGAATATTACATTTTATGCCATACAATGCTACAAGCAAACTCATCTTCAATGAGGCCAAGTGCCCATTATTGTAGGAAAATTCAACTAAATAAATATATTCTTGCCACTTTGATGGTTGATCCATCACATACATTCTAAGCATGTCCTCAATTAACTTGTTAGTCCTTTCTATTTGCTTGTTTGACTCTGGATGATACATTGTACTAAGATTTAGATTTGTTCCAAATCCTTTAAACAAACCTTTTCAAAATTTGAAGTAAGCATTGGATCTCTATCTGAAACTATTGTCTTAGGTACTCCATGTAACCTAGAAACTTCCTTCATCTAAATTTCTAAAATATTTTTTACGTTGTGTGTAGTCTTTACTGGAATAAAATGTGTTTCTTTAGTCAATTTATCCACCACCACCATGATGGAATCATGTTGCTTCATTGTTCTGGGAAACTTAGTAATAAAATCAATTGTGACTACTTCCCACTTCCATTCTGGAATGGGTAATAGTTGTAGCAAACCTTTCGGGTGTCTATGTTTTGTCTTCACTTTTTGGCATTCTATACATTTGGCGATGTAATTAGCCACTTATTTCTTCATTCTTAGACAAAAGTAATTTTTTATTACTACTACAATTGTCTTCTGATATCCTGGGTGCATGACATATGGTACATTGTGCATTTGCTTCAGAATTGCATTTTTCAACTCGTTGGAATCTGACACATATACTTTTCCCTTGTACATGATAATTACATCTTCTTTTAGCTCATACGAATTTAACTTCTACTGAAATTTACCTTGTTGTAATGTTTCTTTTATTTTCACATATTGCTGATATGAATTCTTTGTTGCAATAATTTCATCTTTCATATATGTCATGTATCTTCTAGTGGATGCAATATGCACTTCATGAGCTCTCTTGGTCAGTGCATCAACTACTTGATTTCCATTTCATTTTATATGCTTAATTTCGAAGTCATATTCACTCAGAAATTCCATCCATCTAGTTTGTCTAGAATTTAGTGTTGGTTGTCAAAACAAATGTTTTAGACCACAGTGGTATATTTTTAGCTCGAATTTATTACCGATAAGGTAAATCCTCCACATTTTTAATGCATGTACAATCGTTTCTAACTCCAAGTCATGTGTAGCATAATTCCTCTCATGCTATTTTAATTTTCTGGACTCATAGCATACCACATGGTCCCTTTGACTGAGGACTCCACCGAGTCATTCCTTGCATGCATCGGTGCACACAAAATAATCTTCATTTGGATCTACAATATTTAGTATTGGTGCAATTTTCAATATTTCCTTTAGCTATCAAAAGCTCTCTTCATATTTCGAAGTCCATTAAAATCTCACTCCCTTATTTTTCAGAGAAGTGATTGGATTTGCAATACTTGAGAACCCTTTTATGAATATTTGGTAATAATCGGAAAGACCCATGAATGATCTAACCTCTTTCACATTATTTTGTGTCGGTCATTCTCTAATGGTATGTATCTTCTCAGGATCAACTTCTATCCCTACTACTAAAATTATATGCCCCAAGTAGTGAATCTTCTTTTTGTAAAAGATGCACTTAATTAGCTTAGCAAATAATTTATGCTCTCTTAAAAATTGCAACACCATTCTTAAATTATGTTCATGTTCCTCTTATGATTTAGAATAGATGAGAATATCATCTAAGAACACAATCACGAAGTTGTCCAGGTACTCCCTGAACTCTCCATTCATCAGGAACATAAAAATTGTTGGGGAATTTGATATCCCAAATGGCACTACCGTGAATTCGTAATGCCCATATATTATTTTGAATGTTATCTTGTTGATTTCGTATTCCTTTAACCTTACCTGATGATAGCCTATTCTCAAGTCAATCTTCAAAAAAATTTGTGCACCTTTCAGTTGGCCAAACAAATCATCAATTCTTGGAAAATGATACTTATTCTTTATCGTGACCTTATTAAGATGCATAAACTCTATACACATCCTGAAGGTTACATCCTTATTTTTCACAAAAAGAACTGGGGCTCCCCAAGGTGACACACTTGGGTGTATATACCCCTTCTTCAAATGTTCTTCAAGTTGCATCTGTAGTTCTTTTAGTTTTGATGTACCCATTCTGCAAGGTGTATTAGACACTGGGGAAAATCCTAGCACCAAATAAATAGATAAATCAATGTCTCTTTTTGTTGGTAGTCCAATAATTTCTCTAAAAACATATTCAAAATCCCTAAGAACTGAATGGTCTTCAATGATTTCCACTTTGTCTTTGGTTGCCTCCTCCATATGGGGTGCAAACATCTAACATCCTTTCCTTAAGCTCTTCTTCAATTGCATAGCTGAAATCTCTCTAATAGCTATAGATCATAGAAGCATTGAATCTTTCCTTTCTTCCCTTCCTCATCAAGACATGTGATTTTCTTGTTGTAACAGTCTAGGACAACATGATGTTTTTCCAACCAATCCATGCCAATTATACAATCATATGAAACCAATGGTATGATGTTTACATCCACCTTTGTATTGATTCCATTCATGTCTATCGAAAAATCTTTAACTGTCTTATTGATTTTCCTCTTAGCCTCCGTGGCTAACTAAACTAACCAAGATTTATTATGATTACTTCTTTGCAAGTGAAATATTTCAACAATGTTAGCATTTATGTAACTATGGATAGCTCCCGGATCAATTAAAATTGCTATGGGGTCATTATTTATCTTACCTTCCACTTCAATCATGGGAGATTGATACTCAGCCTACTTTTTATCCAAGGATGCATAAATCCTTGGCATGCTCCTACCCATGTTTTCCACTGTTTCAACCTCTTGAATGTTGTGGATGGTTCTCATTCTTTCTTATTTGGGAGGGAAATCCTTAAATAGATGATTCCCCCACATCCCCAAGATTTCACCATCTACTACCATGGCCTTTTTCCAAATGAATCTATAGTCTTTTGTTCATTTTGGGTGACTTGACCTTGTTATTTTTCTTGGGAATTATTCCTAAAAAAGGGTGGCTTAAAACCCTTTTGCCTTTGATCCTCCTTATCTTTCATCTTGTCATTCCAAGCATTTTGGAAAACTTGTCTTCATTTCCAACAAATAGGCCTTTGTCTCTTCTCCTTCCTCATGCTCACCATTGAAAGTTGGTGGATTAATATTCTTGAGTTCATCGTGCAAGACGTCCACCACGGGTCTTATCCTTTGCCTCTTGGGCTACTCCTTGGACTTGAAATCACATGAGTTCTTCTTATGTAATTTCTCAGAGAGTCATGGAATCTACTCGTCGTTCTTGACTGTCTATCACTCTCATGATCATCTCTTTTGCTATGGGATCTTGATGTTGATACTTGTCTAGCACTAGTTGCTTGCTTGGTGCCAGAGTCTAGCACTAGTAGCATATTTAGGATTTGATGTATCTCTTATTGAGCCTTCATGATCCTCTCATTATTGACCCTATATCTCTATACTTCTTTTTGCAAACTTCTCATAGTTATAGTTCCCTGCCTATCTCTTCTCCCATTAGACTTAGTTTCATAATTACCTATGATAGTATGAAGATCTCCAATTTATTCTTCATGGATGTAAAACCCTTGAGCATACTCCATGTCTATAGCTCTTTTGTAGGAACTAAAGTATTATTTTCTATAATTCTAATTCTGCAAGAATGCACATGCAATAATTGTTGTTAGAATTAAGCATATTGAAAAATATTTATAAATTAGATTACAAAGTCATTCTTCATTTTAAATTATGAAGAATATTAATGCAATACTCTCAAGAAAGATTCCTTAAATGAATTCATTTTCAAAACAACTTTCCAACGAATGTCCTCATGTCTCAATCTGAGTTTTGAGCGAATAGTTACAACAATTACAAGTTGCAATTTCCACTCTTTCTTTTCTATAGAATTCACTTTTATCACTTTTGAAGACAATATGGTGCCCAAATAAAATTTTTGGCTCTCCAGATATATTCTATTTCTCAATATATTTCCATTGACTATTCGTTTTCCCCATTCTGAGCTCTGATTTGAAAGTTATGGTTGTAAAACAATGAAGGAATATTCATTGGCATGTGCAAAATAGTAGCAACGCTCAATAACTGTCTGATCATTTATTGATTATATCTCTGCCATTGATTTGTCTTAATCGATTCATCGTGGATATAATTCATATCTCTTTTTTCATAACTTCCATGAACCCGCTACCAACACTTAGCTTATTTTTCCTTCACAGACTCACAAACTTGTAACCTTCCTTTCATAACTTCATTATAGATGTCCCAACACTTAGCCATTTTTCCATCTTCACGGACTTGTGGACTCAAAATCTTGCATCCTTCTTTTAATAATTCCCTCTGAGAAGTCTCAACACTTAATCATTTTCCACTTCTTAACACTTAAGTTCGTCCGAGAAGTCTCAATATTTAACTATATTCGAAGATCTTATATCAGTTTGGTGGGACTGAGACTTAGCTTGCCACATGGATCCACATCACCTTCCAACTGTCATCTTGTCCAACATGTACCCGTCACCGTGGTAGTACACATATTGCGTCTACAACGTTAGCCGACATGTGGCCTCCACGTCACACTGACATCATCGTACAAAAAAAACCCATAAACATTTTATGATTTTCTTATGTTCAAAATTTCTAAAGAAGCTCAATTCTTCACATTACACATGAAACTATTGCAGTAATTTAGTAAAACAAGTTGCATAAATACTCCAAAAATTACTTCTCTATGAGTTTTTGCTTCAACGTTCTGCTAACTCGGCCCATCCAGGCTCAGCGTTGAAAATTGGGCTCCGATATGACTTTCTAACATACCCAATCACCCAGGTTGGGCCACACCATGAAAGAATCTCTCATTATCATCTCTGATACAATTTTTTTAACGTACCTAGCCTCCAACTAGGCAACATTACATGCATAATACACATAAAAATGAAACTTCTACTAACTAAATTAATTCTTTTACTGTTAGTTGATTACTTGTAGGTTACAAATACAAATTTATAACATATTTAGTTATAGTCTATAACCATAAAACATATGCATCTAAAGCATGCTAATAATCATTACAACAACATATAAGTCATTCTCATTCACACAGAGTTCATGCACAACAATAACACATGCAAATAAATCATTACAAGATAAAACACTTATCTTTAAACAATAATCATGCAACCAACTTCTTTGGATGGATGTTCCACCCAACCATAGACTGATTGTTCCAAATCTCAACATATGGTCACCCGTGAGTGAGGCTAGTAATACACAAAAGAGGGTGGTCTCTCACATTCCACTCACAACTCATAAAGCTCATAGCCCAACTAATATTCTCCTACAGCTATCCAGATATTTTTACCAAATCTCTTCCTCTTGACCTGCCCAACACAAGGAATGCACCATTCATTTATCAAGGATCACCCAAGGGATGTACCATATGTTTATCGGGGTAACACAATGGATGTACCATTCATTTATCAAGTTTAACCCAAGGGATGTGCCATCTGTTTATCGGGGTAATGCAATGGATGTACCATTAATTTATCAAGTTTAACCCAAGGGATGTGCCATCTGTTTATCAGGGATAGCCTAAGGAATGTGTCATTCGTTTATCAGGGTCTCTATGGCATAAGTAAATAGGAATCTCTTAGCTGGGAAGTCAATGGAACTTGTTGCTAGGAAAACTATCAACAAACCAACAACAATACTTGTTGTTTAGTTAAACAAACACAGGAGTTCACTCTTGAGGCCTGACAACCTGGTTCTTCATTTTTCTAGCTCCAATTCGCTCCAGTTATGCTCCAGCTATGATCCATAATTCTCCCTCCATGGTTGCACCAACTCCATGCTCTCTTTCTTTCTCTCTCCCATTTTTTCCCATGCACAAACTTGACTTACTAAGACTTTTGTCCCAACCCATACGAATTTCCTCTCTTGTGACTTTCCTTTCTTGACTCACACTCTTCCCCAAGCTGATTGTACTCAACCCCCATGTTCCCAATAACTCTTGGATGTGACCACTCACACCCACCCTCTTACATGTATTCAATTATTAGATTTCGGAACACTCAATCATAAAGTGGAAGGTTCATATACAATAAGCAAGTTTAGGAAAAATGGGTTGAATTATTTGACCCCTCTAGGCCATTATCGTAGACACTTCATTCTCTTGTGGATTAATTTAGCCCATATATTTTTTCGATGTCCCCTTAACAGTTGTCATCCCACTTTTATTATTAAACATTGAAATACAATTCGCATATTACATCACTTGGTTGTAGCCACATATTATATCCACATAAGCATTAATTAAATTGGGGATTATAATGGGGATGTTACAGACATTCCTAAATGGTTACAATCTCCTTACGTAACCATTGGGTCTATCCAAAATCACCTCTAAGATAATGAATGCAATGTCATTTTCCCATGGCAAAAAAGACGTAGGATGACCTTGTTACACTAGAAATATTTGCAAGTTAAAAAAAAAAGTACATACATTAAAATTCATGTTTCTTTGTGAAATCAAATATTCAAAAGTAAAGATATCTATGAATTAACAACAATTTCCACAAAGTACATGTGTCATGTACCTCCTCACTAGCTTATGATGGATGGGTAGTGGATGAAGGTAGTGTACACTTCCTCTTTGAAGGTCATTGGGTGTCCCTAGATTACTATATGGTGGGGTCCCCACGAAATTAAAAATATATATACTATTCAAATAATGGTGAAAAATCACTTATACTTGTCAATAAAAATAAAATTAATTTACACATACTAGTCCTCTTAGTGGTCAAAGGAGGCACTAACATAGGTTTCATGGGAGCACAATCTTATGACTATTTAGAGCTCCATATATCACATAGAGATGGCATACATTTTGTAGTGCACCCGAAGGAATGACCATTAAAAAAAATATCAATTATATAGATGGACCTTTTACCTTGCCATTCAATCAATTTAAAATAAAAGAATGGAACACAAACCTAGCAATACTTACATGTTTCTATTTTTATTTTCATCCATATATCAACTATTCATCTCGAATCATCCATCATCCATGTGTTAGCATAGGAATGGAAAAAAATATGGAATCATTTCTTCTTATTATTACATGGTTTAAAATGAAATTTGCAATGTAAACATTTCCAATCAATTATTATAAATTAAACAAATTAAAAAAATGTTGACAATGCTAATTTTATTTTCAACCATATATCAATGCATAATTGTCAATCCTATGTGCATTATTAGAGGACTGAAAAAATATAAGAGCATTTATGCCTGCAGGTGCATGGTTGAAAATAAAAATAGTAGTTAATAACTTTTTAATCCTTCATGCATCACTGGAGAATTGACAAAAATCAAACATCATTTCTACTTGTTGATACATGGTTGAAATAAACCAATAACATAAATATCGTTGATTTATAAAATTTAAATAGAAAATATAGATAAGTTAGATTAATTTTACAATTTATTAAAATAATAATAATAATAATAATAACCTACCTCTTACATGGATTTGTCAATGTGTCCACTTGGTCACAATTTGTCATGCAATATGTGTGTAAAATTTTGGACAAAGGGATTTTCTAAATCAAGGTTTTGGTGCACTTTATGGCTATGAAAATAAATAAAATTATTTGTAGCCTTTGGATGTTTATATAAAATTTTGGGACTTCAATCAAAATTGACGCCTCGATGGAATTCCTAATCTTCCATCGAACTCGATACGTTGATCAAGGGCTTAATTAAACCTCATTGAGACCTTAACAAGGTTCTACTCGATCTATGAACAACTATCAATAGAGGGATTCTTTAATTTCTTAATGAAGATATTAATACCTTGATTGAGTGCTAGATATTTACCTCAATCTAGGGTTCGCATAGATAATTTTCACCCACTCATCCTACATAAAAGATTGGAAGAGCTTCATGTATTTACCCATGTATCAATTATCCGAATAACTTAAAAGAGTAAAAAGGACTATAATATATTACATCCACCTTTGTATTGATTCTATTCATGTCTGTCGAAAAATCTTTAACTGTCTTATTGATTTTCCTCTTAGCCCTTATGGCTAACTGAACTAACCAAGATTTATTATGATTACTTCTTTGCAAGTGAAATATTTCAACAATGTTAGCATTTATGTAACTATGGATAGTTGTTGAATCAATTAAAATTGCTATGGGATCATTATTTATCTTACCTTCCACTTCAATCATGGGAGATTGATACTGATCCGTCACGATTTTTCGAATGACTTATGGTTGAGTTTTTAATTGCTTGCATTAATTGACCATTGGGAAACTTAACGAAAGAATGAGGAAAAGAAAATGAATTATACAACCATTAACATATTTGCAGATCTGAAATGCAATGAAAAAAAATAGCAAACCATAATGCACAGGTTGATAACGGAGTTCGGCACAACTTTGCCTACATCTCTGAGCCTTTTCTCTGTGAGGGAGGCTTCTTTATTTCTGTTCGAAAGCTTAATAGTACATATTTACAATGCCGAATGGCTTCCAGACTGATCTGGTCATGTTCTCCCAGATCTCCAGAATCTTGCACAAAAAACGACACCTGAAACGGATGTCCCGAGCTCTCAGAAATCGTCTGACATCATCTCCTCCTCAACAGCTTCCCTGCCTCAAACTGGCTTAGACTTGGCTTTGCCTCCGCATCTCTGCTCTCCAAAACCGTCCAAAGCTGTCCAAAAGACTTACCAAATGCTTACCAAATGGCCTCAACATGGCCTTGGTTAAATAGTTGGGAAAGTTGGTTATCCATCTCCAACTTCCTCCCAAAAATTAGGCTCTAAAAAAAGCCCAATAACTCCCAATTATGAGTTAATTACAATAAAAATGGGCTAATTAATTTTAAAAAGCCAAAAATGGTTAAAAAACCACTTTCAAACTATATAATATAGTTATGTAACTGGGCGCAGCCCCCCAAAGGGCGCGCTCTTGGTCATATTGGACAGCCATATGGCGATGCGCTAGCCGATAGGCTAAGCGCTGGCCCCCTTCGTAAGTGTTAGCACCTGGTTACGTGGGCATTTGAATAAAGCCATGGGCCTAACGGCCATAACTGCGCCCAAACGAAAGATAGAACCCAGTCTCATGGTGTGTATAGGACCATGGGTTATGGCTTTACCCGCCGCGCGCTATATGATAACGGGCATGGTCGCATTGGTATAGTCCACCGCATATAAATAAACCTCGGGTCGGGGCTAAGCCCCGACCTGAACCCCGTCCATTTCAAACCATAAACAAGCTTAAATACCTTTTCTCCCACTCACATAACAAGAACCATGTGGTGGCGTGTTGGCAACTCGGAAATGGTGAAGACTTTGGCATAGTGGAGGTCACTTGTTCGATTCCGGTCGGCCCCAAACAAAAATTTTGACATAGCCGTCATTGGCTAAACCCGGGGTCCCACGTGGCAGCCCGTGATTGGGCCACGTGGCTCCCAACCATTCGCCCGAACAGTGCCACGTGTCTCAATGTGATTCACCCACGTCAACACCTGACACGTCAACTTCCGTATGCCACGTCAGCTTTCGTACCTTGACACGTCACTTGTCGTACACCCAATCACTGGCCACGTCAACCTGCCACGTCAGCTGCTGACGTCACCCTGCCACATGTCACCCTTCCAGTGGTGACACGTATCACTTCAGGATTGGTCCAACTGCACGCCGAAAAGGCCAAATAATCCTGACACATGTCACTGCCTGAGGCTGCCACGTGTCCTGTATGGACCTGCCACATGTCATTGTATGGACTAACACATGTCTTGTACGGACTGTACGGACAGGTACAGTCAACATCCCAAAATTTTGCATGTTTGGCTCGGTGGACAGAATGCAATATCTTCTCCATACGGACTCCGTTTGAGATAAAATATTATACCACCGGAATCAGGAAGACGAGCCGGACGCAATGGTGTTGGTTTCGTCAGATTCCGAGCACTTTCATTTTTGAGCATTTTTCATGCCCTGACAGCCTTCTGAATCCGATTTCGGATCACACATCCCAATAATAAGACCTTTTGGTCCCCAAAAGGTTACTGACCACTCTACAAGCTCGGGATAGGCCACCTGGCTTGCTCTTTGTCTCTGAAAGATGATTACATCAGGGGAAGCAAAACACAATGAAGCTGAGACATCCACTTCTGGCAGAACCAAGTGACTGCTTTCTTTCCTTCATGGTGTTCTTCTTGCTTCGCTAGTAATCCGTCCTCCTTTGTGGGTGCATGCAAAATCCTCTTTCCCTTCTTTGGACGAATCTCCGGATTAAGCTTCCAACAACTAGCCTTTTGATGTCCACTCTTGTTGCAAAACGTACAACGCGTTTTTGGCATCCATACCTGCTTAACCTTCTCCTTCTTCCGTTGTGGACTTGAACCTTTACGTCGTGTTTCCTTCTTGGATGACATAGGTTTCCTGTACAAATTTTGTCTCTTCCAACACTTGGCAACACAATGCTTAGGTGAAAGACAATAAGTACATGGATAAAGTTTCCGCAAGTTATGGTTTACTTGATTATGCTTGTTATAATCAAAAGGAGAATTAACAAAAACATGACCATTATACCTTCCATGCTTCTCTTCACCTTCCTTTGGAGACGACTTGCATTCACTACTGGAATCCTGGAGTGATGCACCATTTCCTTTTGTGAAGTATTCCTGCAATGTCTTAAGTTGGCCATTTGAAGCATCACTTGCTTCCGAAGTTTTGGAACCAATCTTGGAAGACTCTCCAAGGTCCCCTCTTTCATATCCCAATCCTAAGTATCGAGGCCTTTCTTCAACCTCAATGGGATTTACAATGCCTTGACCTCGATGTCCAAGGCCCTTTCCTTTTTCATAACCCATCTTGGTTAATATTCTCAAACCTACACCTTTTGTGTGTTTTTCGAATGCACCAAAACCAACTTGATGAGAATGAGGAAAATTTGATGATGAACCTTCACTGCAAATGTGTTTTTTGAAACAGATGTAGAAGGCACTTCCTTCAATGCTTCTTTTCCTTTGTTGTTCTTTGAATCTTTTACTTGAACCGTGCTTTTTCGTTCCAAGTAGTCTTCATACAACACCTTCACCATCTCGGCCATGGAAAACACCGAATCTCTGAGCTCCTTCTCGTCTTGAGAAAGTCCTCCTGTAGATGCCATTTTCCTCCTTGAGATGTGTTCTTCCCTGGTTAACATGCAAAACTCAAATCCAAACGTCAACTAGCTCTGATACCACTTGATCCGTCAGGATTTTTCGAATGACTTATGGTTGAGTTTTTAATTCCTTGCATTAATTGACCATTGGGAAACTTAACGAAAGAACGAGGAAAATAAAATGAATTATACAACCATTAACATATTTGCAAATCTGAAATGCAATGAAAAAAAACAGCAAACCATAATGCACAGGTTGATAACGGAGTTCGACACAACTTTGCCTACGTCTCCGGGCCTTTTCTCTGTGAGGGAGGCTTCTTTATTTATGTTTGAAAGCTTAATAGTACATCTTTACAATGCTGAATGGATTCCAGACTGATCTGTTCATGTTCTCCCAGATCTCTACAATCTTGCACAAAAAACGGCACCTGAAACGGATGTCCCAAGCTCTCAGAAATCGTCCGACAGCATCTCCTCCTCAACAACTTCCCTGCCTCAAACTGGCTTAGACTTGGCTTTGCCTCCGCATCTCTGCTCTCCAAAACCATCCAAAAGCTGTCCAAAAGACTTACCAAATGCTTACCAAATGGCCTCAACATGGCCTTGGTTAAATAGTTGGGAAAGTTGGTTATCGATCTCCAACTTCCTCCCAAAAATTAGGCTCTAAAAAAATCCCAATAACTCCCAATTACGAGTTAATTACAATAAAAATGGGCTAATTAATATTAAAAAGCCAAAAATGGTTAAAAAACCACTTTCAAGCTATATAATATAGTTATGTAACTGGGCGCAGCCCCCCAAAGGGCGCGCTCTTGGTCATATTGGACAGCCATATGGCCATGCGCTAGCCGATAGGCTAAGCGCTGGCCCCCTTTGTAAGTGTTAGCACCTGGTTACATGGGCGTTTGAATAAAGCCATGGGCCTAACGGCCATAACCGCGCCCAAATGAAAGATAGAACCCGGTCTCATTGTGTGTATAGGACCATGGGTTATGGCTTTACCCGCCGCGCGCTATATGATAACGGGCATGGTCGCATTGGTATAGTCCACCGCATATAAATAAACCTCGGGTCGGGGCTAAGCCCCGGCCCGAACCTCGTCCATTTCAAACCATAAACAAGCTTAAATACCTTTTCGCCCACTCACATAACAAGAACCATGTGGTGGCGTGTTGGCAACTCGGAAATGGCGAAGACTTTTCCATAGTGGAGGTCACCGGTTCGATTCCGGTCGGCCCCAAACAAAACTTTTGACATAGGCGTCATTGGCTAAACCCGGGGTGCCACGTGGTAGCCCGTGATTGGGCCACATGGCTCCCAACCATTCGCCCGAACAGTGCCATGTGTCGCAATGTGATTCACCCACGTCAACACCTGACACGTCAACTTCCGTACGCCATGTCAGCTTTCGTACCTTGCCACGTCACTTGCCGTATGCCCAGTCACTGGCCGCATCAACCTACCACATCAGCTGCTGACGTCACCCTGCCACGTTTCACCCTTCCAGTGGTGACACTTGTCACTTCGGGATTAGTCCAACTACGCGCTGAAAAGGCCAAATCATCCTGACACGTGTCACTGCCTAAGGCTGCCAAGTGTCCTTTACAGACCTGCCACATGTCATCGTACGGACTAACACGTGTCCTGTACGGACTGTACGAACAAGTACAGTCAGCATCCAAAAATTTTGCCTGTTTGGCTTGGCGGACAGAATGCGATATCTTCTCCATACGGACTCCATTTGAGATAAACAATTATACCACCGAAATCAGGAAGACGAGTCAGACGCAATGATGTTGGTTTCATCGGATTCCGAGCACTTTCATTTTTGAGCATTTTTCATGCCCTTACAGCCTTCTGAATCCGATTTCGGATCAGATACTTAGCCTCCTTTTAATCCAAGGATGCATAAATCCTTGGCATGCTCCTACCCATGTCTTCCTTTGTTTCAAACTTTTGAATGTTGTGGACAGTTCTCATTCTTTCTCCTTTGGGAGGGAAATCCTTATATAGATGATTCCCCTACATCCCCAAGATTGCAACATCTACTACCATGGCCTTTTTCCAAATGAATCTATAGTCTTTTGTTCATTTTGGGTGACTTGACCTTGCTGATTTTCTTGGGAATTATTCCTTAAAAAGGGTGGCTTAAAACCCTTCTGCCTTTGATCCTTCTTATCCTTCATCCTGTCATTCCAAGCTTTTTGGAAAACTGGTCTTCATTTTCTCTATTCATATAGATGCCTTTCTCTCCTTATGGTTTCCTCCAAGTTTTTGGGGTTATCATATTGAATCTTATCATTGTAGAAAGAGGGTAACTTAACATTATCATCCTTGATGAGGTCCACATAATTCAACAATTCAAAGAACCACTTATCATATTCCTCCATTGTCATAGTTCCCAACTTGATTTCAAAGAACTCTTTCATATTTCTTTCGTAGTAATGCTCAGAAAATTATTTTTCTTCAAAATATCCCTTGAACTTCCTCCATGATATTCTTTTCTCATCAAGGTTCTTGGATTTCTTAACCTGATCCCACCACATGGTTGTGTTCCCTTGAAAGTTTTAGGTGGCATATCTATCTTCTACCTAGGATGGGTAATCATGCAACTGGAAATATTTCTTCATTTCCAATAGCTAGGCCTTTGTCTCTTCTCCTTTCTCGTGCTCACCATTGAAAGTTGGTGGATTAATATTCTTGAGTTCACCCAACAAGATTTCTACCACTGGTCTTATCCTTTGCCTCTTTGGCTGCTCCTTGGACTTGAACTCACATGAGTTCTTATCGTGTAATTCCTCAGAGAGTCATGGAATCTACTTGTTGTTCTTGATTGTCTATCACTCCCATGATCATCGCTTTTGTTATGGGATCTTGATGTTGATACTTGTCTAGCACTAGTTTCTTGCTTGGTGCCAGATTCCTTGTTAACTTGCTTTAGTAGCATATTTAGGATTTGATGTATCTCTTATTGAGCCTTCATGATCCTCTCATTATCAACCCAATATCTCTATACTTCATTTTGCAAGCTTCTCATAGTTATAGTCCCCTACCTATCTCTTCTCCCATTAGACTCAGTTTCATCATTACCCATGATAGTATGAAGTTATCCAATTTCTTCTTCATAGATGTAAAACTCTTGAGCATACTCCATGTCTGTAGCTCTTATGTAGGAACTAAATTATTCTTTTCTATATTTCTAATTCTACAAGAATGCACTTGCAATAATTGTTGTTAGAATTAAGCATATTGCAAAATATTTATAAATTAGATTACAAGTCATTCTATATTTTAAATTATGAAGAATATTAATCCAATACTCTCAAGAAGGATTCCTTAAATGCATTCATTTTCGAAACAACTTTCCAACGACTATCCTCATGTCTCAATCTGAGTTTTGAGTGAATAATTACAACAATTACAAGTTGCAATATCCACTCTTTCTTTTTTATAGAATTCACTTTTATCACTTTTGAAGACAATATGGTGCCCAAATAAAAATTTTGGGTCTCTAGATATATTCTACTTCTCAATATATTTCCATTGACTATTCGTTTTCCCCAATCTAAGCTCTGAGCTGAAAGTTATGGTGGTAAAACAATGAAGGAATATTCATTGGCATGTGCAAAATAGTAGCAACGCTCAATAACCGTCTAATCATTCATTGATTATATCTCCCCCATTGATTTGTCTTAATCGATTCATCGTGGATATAATTCATATCTCTTTTTTCATAACTTCCATGAACCCGCTACCAACACTTAGCTTATTTTTCCTTCATAGACTCACGAACTTGTAACCTTCCTTTCATAACTTCATTAGAGATGTCCCAACACTTAGCCATTTTTCCATCTTAACGGACTTGCGGACTCAAAATCTTGCATCCTTCTTTTCATAATTCCATCTGAGAAGTCTCAACACTTAATCATTTTTCCACTTCTTAACACTCAAGTTCATCCGAGAAGTCTCAACACTTAACCATATTCAAAGATCTTATAGCAGTTTGGTGGGACTGAGACTTAGCTTGCCACATGGATCCACACCACCTACCAACTATCATCCCGTCCAACATGTACCCGTCACCGTGGTAGTACACATATTTCGTCTACAACGTCAGCCGACATGTGGCCTCCACGTCACGCTGACATCATCGTACAAAAAAAACCCATAAACATTTTTTGCTTTGCTTATGTTCGAAATTTCTAAAGAGACTCAATTCTTCACATTACACATGCAACTATTGAAGTAATTTAGTAAAACAAGTTTCATAAATACTCCAAAAATAACTTCTCTGCGAGTTTCTTCTTCAACGTTCTACTAACTCGGCCCATCAGGCTCAACGTTGAAAATTGGGCTCTGATACCACTTCTAAGATACCCAGTCACCCAGGTTGGGCCACACCATGAAAATATCTCTCATTATCATCTATGATACATTTTTTTTAACGTACCTAGCCTCCAGCTAGGCAACATTATGTGCATAATACACATAAAAATGAAACTTCTACTAACTAAATTAATTCTTTTACTATTAGTTGATTTCTTGTAGCTTACAAATACAAATTTATAACATATTTAGTTCCACTCTATAACCATAATATATATGCATCTAAAGCATGCTAATAATCATTACAACAACATATAAGTCATTCTCATTCACATAGAGTCCATGCACAACAATAACACATGCAAATAAATCATTACAAGATAAAACAATTATCTTTAAACAAGAATCGTGAAAAAAACTGCTTGGGATGGATGTTCCACCCAACCATAGACTGATTGTTACAAATCTCAACATCTAGTCACCTGCGAGTGAGGATAGTAATCCACAAAAGAGGGTGGTCTCTCACATTCCACTCACAGCTCATAAAGCTCATATCCCAACTAATATTCTCCTACAAGTGTCCCAATATTTTTACCAAATCTCTTCCTCTTGACCTGCCCAACCCGAGGAATGCACCATTCATTTATCAGGGATCACCCAAGGGATGTACCATGTATTTATCAGGGTAACCCAATGGATGTACCATTCGTTTATCAGGTTTAACCCAAGGGATGTGCATCTGTTTATCAGGGATAGCCCAAGGAATGTGTCATTCGTTTATCGGGGTCTCTATCACATAAGTAAATAGGAATCTCTTAGCTGGGAAGTCAAGGGAACTTTCTTCTAGGAAAACTATCAACAAACCAACAACAACACTTTTTGTTTAGTGAAACTCACACAGGAGTTCACTCTTCAGGCCTGACAACTTGTCTCTTCATTTTTCTAGCTCCAATTCGCTCCAGTTTCGCTCCAGCTATGCTCCATATTTCTCCCTCCATGGTTGCACCAACTCCAAGCTCCATTTCTTGCTCTCTCCCATTGTTTCTCATGCACAAACTTGACTTACTAAAACTATTGTCCCAACCCATACGAATTTCCTCTCTTGTGACTTTCCTTTCTTGACTCACACTCTTCCCCAAGTTGATTGTACTCAACCCCCATGTGCCCAATAACTCTTGGATGTGACCACTCGCACCCACCCTCTTACATGTATTCAATTATTAGATTTCGGAACACTCAATCATAAAGTGGAAGGTTCA
This sequence comes from Picea engelmannii, assembly GCA_009831015.1. Taxonomy (NCBI): domain Eukaryota; kingdom Viridiplantae; phylum Streptophyta; class Pinopsida; order Pinales; family Pinaceae; genus Picea; species Picea engelmannii. The sequence continues at coordinate 603,292 of ML777885.1, forward strand.
TATACAATAAGCAAGTTTAGGAAAAATGAGTTGAATTAATATACATTGGTTAATCCCCCTTTGACCCCTCTTGGCCATTATCATAGACACTTCCTTCTCTTGTGGATTAATTCAACCCATATATTTTTTCAATGTCCCCTTAGCAGTTGACATCCCATTTTTATTATTAAAACATTGAAATACAATTCTCATATTACATCGCTCTGTCGTAGCCACATATTATATCCACATAAGCATTAATTAAACTAGGGATTATAATGGGGATGTTATAGACATTGTCAACCTGAATGGTTACGATCTCCTTACATAACCATTGGGTCTATCCAAAATCACCTCTAAGCTAATGCATGCAATGTCATTTTCCCATGGCCAAAAAGACATAGGATGACCTTGTTACACTAGGAATATTTGCAAGTTAAAAAAAAAAGTAAATACATTAAAATTCACGTTTCTTTGTGAAATCAAATATTCAAAAGTAAAGATATCTATGAATTAACAACAATTTCCACAAAGTACATGTGTGATGTACCTCCTCACCAACTTATGATGGATGGGCAGTGGATGAAGGTAGTGTACATTTCCTCTTTGAAGGTCATTCGGTGTCCCTAGATTACTAGATGGTGGGGTCCCCATGAAATAAAAAATATATATATTATTCAAATAATGATAAAAATGTACTTATACTTCTCAATAAAAATAAAACTAATTTACACATACTAGTCCTCTTAGTGGTCAAAGGAGGCACTAACATAGGTTGCCTGGGAGCACAATGTTATGGCTATTTAGAGCTCCATGTGTCACATAGAGATAGCATACATTTTGTAGTGCACCCAAAGGAATGACCATTAAAAAAAAATATCAATTATATAGATGGACCTTTTACCTTGTCATTCAATCAATTTAAAATAAAAGAATGGAACACAAAACTAGCAATACTTACATGTTTCTATTTTTATTTCCATCCATATATCAACTATTCATCTCTAATCATCCATCATCCATGTGTGAGCATTTGTAATGGAAAAAAATATGGAATCATTTATTCTTATTAGTACATGGATTAAAATGAAATTTGCAATGTAAACATTTCCAATCAATTATTCTATATTAAACAATAAATATGAGAGCATTTATACTTGCAGGTGCAGGGTTGAAAATAAAATTAGTAGTTAATAATTTTTTAATCCTTCATGCATTACTGGAAAATTGACAAAACAAAATCAGACATCATTTCTACTTGTTGTTACATAGTTGAAATAAACCAATAACATAAATATCGTTGATTTATAAAATTTAAATAGAAAAAATAGATAAGTTACATTAATTTTACAATTTATTAAAAAAAAAAAGGACAAATAACCTACCTCTATCTATAGACTACATGGATTTGTCAATGTGTCCACTTGGTCACAATTTGGCATGCTCTATGTGTGTAAAATTTTGGACAAAGGGATTTTCTATATCAAGGTTTTCGTGCACTTTATGGCTATGAAAATAAATAGAATTATTTGTAGCCTCTCGATGTTTATATAAAATTTTGTGACCTTAATCAAAATTGACACCTCGATGGAATTCCTAATCCTCAATCGAACTTGATACGTTGATTAAGGGATTAATTAACCCTCATCGAGACCTTAACGAGGTTCTACTGGATCTATGACCAACTATCAATAGAGGGATTCTTTAATTTCTTAATGAAGATATTAATACCTTCATTGAGTGCTAGATATTTACCTCAATCTAGGGTTCACGTAGATATTTTTCACCCACTCATCCTACATAAAAGCATGGAAGAGCTTCATGTATTTACCCATGTATCAATTATCTGAATACCTTTTTCCAAGAAAAAAATACTCGAAATTATATTAAAGATATAATTCATTTACACCGCATGCTCTGTTGAGATTTTGCCAGAAAATACAAGGAGTAAAAACACTCGCCGGATTAATAACAGAAAATTAATTCAAAAACGAGCGATATAGTACTATCCATCGATGAAACGGTCTGCAGTTGCCTGGTTCTCTCGGTCACTGATTAGACAGAGAAATAAAACACTCAGCCGGAGAGGGAGCATCCAAAGATAAAATGCCAAACACAGATGAAAGTCGTCACCTTTACCAGGGGAAAACTATGAAGATTCAGAGCACTCTCCCAGCTCTTTCAAACAGGTTTATATTGGTGATGGGACTTTCCAAACCATTTTCACAGTGGTAGATATGCAGTCTCCCCACCTCCCCGCTGAGGGCTCTTTTAGAAAGAGCATCAGCCTCCTTGTTAAATGTTCTGGAAAAATGTTGGAACTTGACATTCTTGCAATGCTTTGAGAGAATCATCGTTTTATCCTTCCAACCTTAAATATGGACTGAGTGGAGCTCGCACTTGTTGTTGATCCAGTCTATAATGATGCGAGAGTCTCCAAGAACTAGAAGGTGATCAAGCGACCATTGAGAGGCAAGTGCGATTGTTGTCCATAAACCCAACAACTCTGCTTTTGTATTCGTGCCCTCCCCACAGTTTATGAACCACTTAGTAATTCTCTTGTGATGGGTCTTGAAGAAACCACCAGCCCCGCAGCAGAAGCCAGAAGAAGCAGCAGCTCCGTCGAAGCACGCCAATGTGTATCCATCAGTCAAGGAGATCTCACAGCTCTTGGGAGCGAATGTCTTGTTCGAGGGAGGTTGCCATTGGAAAGTGGCCCAAACTCTGTGTGCTACTGCCTGTATGGATGGAAGATGGCCTTCGAAGATCACATTATTCCTTTCTTTCCAGATCTGCCAGCATATGTGTACAACTAAGTTCGGGGAAGCAGACTTTTTTGAGATGCAGTCTCTAAGGCAGGCCGTGAGCGTAGGACCTCTCCAGTCTATAGGTTGGGAGAAAGACTTGGTCAATAGATGCTAGACCTCCTTTGTAAAAATACAATGAACCATGAGATGGTGCACGTCTTCAGATTCCAGTTTACAAAGAGGACAAATTCCAGGGCCCTCCCAGCCTCTATGTCTGAGAGCCTCCCAGGAAAGAATTTTCTCTTTCCCCGCTAGCCAGATAAAAAACTTTAACTTAAGAGGGATCTGCCAATTCCAGATATGACTAGTCCACGTGTGATCAGTCTCCAGTTTCATCTGTAGCAGGAAGGCATTATAAATATTTTTGACAGTGAGGGAGCCCGTGGCATCATCCCCGGCCCAAAGCAATAAATCTGGTTGATCAGTGAGAGTAATCCCGGTGCCTTTGAGGGCCGATGTATATCTACTCCATTCTAAAGCCAGCGGACCATCGAGTGACAGGGAAGCGTTGTCCAGCCAGTCATCTAGAAGGGAAAGAGCAGTCGTCGGTCTCTTAATTTGTATCAGATAGGTGTAATCCAGCGCCTCCAACTGCGCGCAAAGCAATGGTGAGAGAATTGATTGGTCTCCCAGACCAAGTATCTTATCTCGGCCAATAAGGATTTTGGTCCCATTACCAGGCTTCCACCGTAACCAGTGTAGAATAACCTGGGAGGACGCCACCATTCCTTTCCAGTATGTAGATGCCCAAGGCTGTATAAGTGTCGGCTTTCTAATCCAGTCATATAGGGGAAGGGATCCCAAATATTTGGCTTTAATAAGCTGGCTCCAGATACTATTAACGGTGAGAGCTCTCCAAAAGGAGCTGGCCAGTAGAGCTGAATTGAAGAAGGTGAGGAGCTTTAGCCCCCAGCCCCCTGCCTTCCGAGGCTTGGATAGCTCTTGCCAATTGCAAAGATTAAATCGGTGCTTGCAAGCTTGATCATTCCACAAGAAGTTGAAGGTTAGCCTCCGGAGGATCGATGTAATCTTAGCTGGTATACGCTCCAGAGACATCCAGTACACAGCTAAGCCTTCCAAAACCGACTTTACCAGGATATATCGACCCCCAATCGACAACCATTTATTACACCAGAAGTCGATTTTATTTTTGTAAAGTGCCACTAGCCATTGCCAGTCACAAGGAGAGGAAGATCCCAGTTTGAGATGGTAACCAAGATAGGTGAACCCTTCACTTAG
>ML777885.1:607486-621194 GCA_009831015.1 Picea engelmannii
TGCTCTGCAGAAATACATCTTAGTAGGATAGGTTTTATTCTATTAGATATTACTTTGGTAATAATCTTGTAAACAAGATTGCAGAGTGAAATTGGCCGGAAGTCGCTGAAGGCCAGTGATTGATGTTGTTTCGGGATTAATACCAGAAATGTGGAATTGATGCTCCCAAGAACCTTACCTTTGATGCGCGAATCTTCTACCATCTGCAGAAGGTCCTCTCCCACTAGGTCAAAGAAATGGAGAAAGAATTCAGACGTCCAGCCGTCTGGCCCAGGGCTTCTTTCTTTCTTGAAATTTTGAAGTATGTTTTTTATCTCTGGCAGTGTAACAGGGTCATTGAGGGAGACGACTTCCTCTTCGGTAACAATCAAGGGAAACAGTCCAGCAGTGTAGCACTTTTCCTGTAGGTTATGGTTGTTCTGCGCACTGAATAGGCGTTTGAAGTAGACGACCGCTTCTGTCTTTATCGCTTCCTGTCCACGAATGACTTCTCCCCCCGTATTCTTTATGGACCAGATGCTCTTTCTTAGTCTATTATAACTTGCTACCTTGTGGAAATACTTGGTGTTGGAGTCTCCAAATTTAAGCCAAGTGGCTCTGCTTCGGAGTCTCCACTCTTTCTCCTGAGAAGTAAGAATAGAATTCCGATTTGATTCCAGCGATTGTAGACTGTCCGCCTCCTCAGACGTTAAAGCGGTTGTAGTCGACTTTATAATAGCTTGTTTGATCCTACTATCCAGCGTGTCTAGACGAGCCTGTTCCTCTGTTTTCTTTGTGTGATACCACGATTTGGTGGAATCCTTCAGTACTTTCAGTTTCCATGCTAGGCGCCGTTGTGCATTAATCTCCGAATTAAAACAAGGATCACACCAAACTGTATTTACCAATACATTGAAGTCTGTCTCAAGATTCCATTTGTGATTATACTTGAATGGGGACGAGCAAATATGGTATGGGGGTCCCATCTGTAAAAGAATGGGAGCATGGTCAGATAAGTAGGGGAGTTCAACCCACGATGCCGGAAAATTGGAAGAAGAAAGGTACTCTTCAGCCACGAAGAATCTATCTAATCTTCTAGCTATGGCGTCTGTCCCCGAACAGCCATTTCTCCATGTGGGGACGAGTTGGTTTGGTAAGATATCTGTGAGCTTATTAGTGCCAAATAAATTTCTGTAGAATGCTTCTTTAGCTCCCGGCGCATAGCTACCCCCCCAGTTCTCAGAAGCCGATAGGATTATATTAAGGTCCCCACCTAAAATGAGTGAAGGTAATGAGAGAATTCCGCTGTCAGCCAGGTTTGTCCAAAATCTCTTACGGTCTGTGCAGGGGCCGTAAAGATTAAGAAACGCAATCTCTCTCAAAGTTGCAAGGCATTTTCCTAAGCAAAGTATGCCTCCAGTAGTCAGAGTAGGTCTCAAATCAAAAACACCTGGCTCCCAAGCCACCAATAGACCACTAGAATTACCTATGGAGCCAACGGCCACAGTAAACCATGATGGTCTGAAATGGAACACAAAATCTCTGGCTTTTTGTGCATCTGCAAGCGTTTCCTGCAAGAAGATAATATCCGTCTTTGTACGCTCCAGTAAACTCCTGAAGGAGGCAGCCTTGAGAGTGCCTCCGATCCCTCGGATGTTCAGGGAGAGCACAATCATTTTTTAGATCGTGCTATGGCCTTCAATGCTCTAAGGGCCTTTTCTTCCTGGATTGGTAAATCTGTAACACTTTGGACGGATTTCAGGAGTTCTTTTTGTTTTCTGGAACTTCTCGTCTGTAGCGGGGAGACTTCTGTGCCAATGCCTCTCGACCATACTAATGCCTTTTCTGCTTTCACCTGCCCTGGAGTGGAAGAACTTCCAGCCTCAACACTAGAGCGGATGTGTTCTTTCCCCCTGTAAATAGCCACTTGTGGACTGCTTCCAGGCACAAAAGCAATGGGGTTCGAGGAGGCCATCTCATCTAGTAAGTTTGTATCCACATCTTCAGTCTGTCCAAAGCCAGGAGGTTCCAAGGGAAATGCTTCAGTATCTACAACAGTGGGGGGAGAAACAGGCACCCTATCCAATGTGGGGATTAGTGGTGGGTCGGTCGATGGTTGTGTAGGAACGCTAGGTAAATGTTGTGGCTCCTCAGCCCGGATGGAAGTCGGTTCAGTAACTCTATTAGTGAGCCAAGGAAAACTATGGAACGAGCACTTTTCAGCCTCTGTGAAGGTCGAGTAAAGTAATGGGCAGGTCTGGATAACTTTGAGCAAAGGTGAGTCAATAGGTCCAATAATCGAGCTAGTGAATGGTGTGGGAGGCACCTCCAGAAAGTCAAGGGAAGGATCATGATCCACATATTCTGGTGGGTTAATAAGTAGATCCCTTTCTTCAGCTTGTTCGAGAGTGGACTTACCCGGACAAGTGCGCCGAAGGTGGACCGTTTCCCGACAGTTATTGCACCGAAAGGGGATCCCCAAGTAGTCCAGGGACTGTTGGAGCAAACGTCCTCTCCAGGAGATTTCTATAGTTTCTGGCAGACCTGTAGAGATGTCCATCTCCACCAGGATTTTCCCCATTTTCCTTGAGGGACTGGCCAAAAGATTTGTGTCGAGTGTTATGAACTTTCCAAGAGAGTCACCAATCGCTCTGAAAGCCTCTTCGTTCCAAAGGTGAAGGGGGAGGCCCGGAAGTAAAACCCACAAGTGTCTTTGCTGGAAGTAGTCTGTGTCCGGGTTAAAAGCCAGCCTCCAGTGCTTTAGCATGAGACTGCTTCCATCAAAAACCCAGAACGTTGAGAGTAGAAGGGATGCGTCTTCAGGTGTCCTGCAATGGAAGCCGAGCCATCCTCTCTTGAGATATATTGTTTCAGGAGAATATCCTATGATAGGCACCCAGTTACTGTTTATCCAGTCAACCATCTTCTGGGTACATAAGCTCTTGTATGAAATTCAGCCTATGAGGGAGCAAGTGGACATTTTGCAGAGATTTTCAAACCCTACTCCATCCCCCATCACAAGACGGGAAATCTTCTTTTTTGCCTTCCAGACCTTTCGACCAGCAGGAACTCTATGAGCTGTGTGTGTAACTTTAAGATTATCTTGTACAGTAGGTTGTGCAGAGTAGGTTAGATGCTGAGATCTTAAACCTCCAGCTGTAGGTAAGTCGTCGTCCTGGACCTTTGAAGTTGTCAGTGGAGGGGCTTGAGAGGTTAAAAGCTTATTTTTTAATGGTGACAAGGCGGGATGGGTCTGTCTTCTGGCTGAGAGGAGGTCCACTTTGTCAAAAAAGCCTTACTATTCCCAAATGATCTCGTCGGTAAGAGGCATCATTTGGTTGGTCAGTGAATCCATAAGGACGACTATGTGGTCCACCTCCTTACAACTTGGGTGGGAGACAGTTCTAACTCAGATCAAGGAAAGTTGTTGAGTAACTGTCCGGGTAGCAGGTAAAGTGGAGGAAAAAGGTCTATGACAAGGGTCTGTAAAGGTGGAACGTGACTCAGGACTGCCCTCTCATGGATAGGTCTCGAATAAGGTGTTTTCGGTCTGTATGGTCAGGAAAAGGATAAAAAATCAGTGAACGTGCAGGGGAAGAGTGTAATCCAGGTCCAGTCCAGAGACAGTAAAAGACAAAATTCTGAAAGGCAAAAGAAGACTTAATCTATGCAAAGACTATAGAGAGAGTCATGAAAACCGATAATCGTTTGGCACACAAGCTAATGAGAGGATCCTGTCATGGAAGCCGATAACCGATAGCACTCAAAACAATTAATCCTGTCGCCATAGTAGAAGACCAGGGGTCAGCTGGGTCAGTTAGATGTGGGGTCCTTCACCCAGGTTCTACTCCCCTGGATCGCCTGGCTTCCCTGGTTCTCTCCATTCCCGCTTAAAGTTCGAATCGCCTAGTTCTCCCCGCAACTTACGCTCGCTAGTCTAATTATCTGAATACCTTAAAAGAGTAAAAAGGACTATAATAGATTAGGCTAAAAATAATAAATTCTCAATAATAATTGAGAAAAGATGAAATGCAAATAATACATAGAGATGAGAAAAACAACTTGGGGGTTTTATCTAAGGAAGAAAAGATCAAGATCGAGGATTTGGAAGGTACCAGTAGAAAATTCTCAATAGTAATTGACATAAGATGAAATGCAAATAGTATAGAGACGTGAGAAAAACAACTCGGGGGTGTTCTCCAAGGAAGAAAATATCAAGATCAAGGATTTGGAAGGTACCAGTAGAAGAACTATGGAATGGGAAGAAGAAAAATGTCGATTGAAAAGAAGGGCAATATGGTTGTCTCAAAGTGATCAAAATATGTTTTTTTTTTCAAAATTAAGAGGTTAAAAGGAGGAGAGTAATGAGGTTTCAATTCGTAGTTGCTTTGGAGGTCTTCCATTTTATATCATTGTATTAAGAACAAATTAAAGCTAATATAGCTTAGAATATAATCAAGTTTCCATATTTTTTAAGATTGATAGTTGATAAAAAAAAATGAAGACTAACGGAGGAGATATCTAAAGAGGAACTTAGAGTAGTGATGAAATTATTTCAAAGGGATAAAAGCATGGACCTTAATCAATGGAACATTATTTTCTACTTGTCTTTTTATGATTTATTAAAGGATTTACTTAGAGTCGTAGAGGAACCAAGTTTCTATAATTAAATGTTATGTGTTTTCAACTCTACTTTTATAACACTAATTTTGAAAAATGACTCTCCAACATTCTTTAAGGAGATTTACAAGATCATATCAAATATTAGTGCAAAGAGATTAAATATATTTTTCTCAAAACATATATCTAGAGAAAATTTTGGTTTCATTTGTCATAGACAAAGCCATGATGCAACTATACTATAGTGGTCGGAGAAGGGATGCATATTAGAAAATAAAAAAAACTTAATGTTATGGGATCAAGTTGGATTTATCAAAAGATTATGATCGAGTTAATTGATTATATCAAATGCTTTGTCTAATACATGTAGTTGAACCTTGTGATGGATTATGGGTTGTTTATATTTAGTCTTTTTCATAATACTTATTAATGGATCTACCTCTAACTTCTTCAACTGATCAAGGATCCTTCATAAGGATTCTCCTATCTCCATTCATTTTCTTATTAATGTATTGTCATGACGTGAAGGATTACCATTATAATGGGCCTTAAAGGGAGGTAGTAAATATATTTACAATTTTGGATTTATACAGTATTGTCACTTGAATGGAGGTAAACTCCCATAAATCCTTAATTTCATGCAATGGGACATATCCAACATAGGTAAAGGGATATTTAGGTTTTTCCTAATGATTATGGAAGAAGAGATTGGATGTGGCATGGGATATTTCCAACATAGGTAAAGAGATATTTAAATTTTTCCTCATGATTATGGAAGAAGAAGAAGAAGAGCTTGGACGTGGCTTTATTGAAATGTTGAAAATAGAGTGAGAACTTATGTGATTTCAAGAGGGGTAGATTAATATGTAATTGAGGGTATCATAAATCCTTAATTTCATGTAATGGGATATCTCCAACCTAACTAAAGGGATATTTAGGTTTTTCCTAATGATTATGGAAGAAGAGATTGGATGTGGCTTTATGGAAATGTTGAAAAAAGAGTGAGAAATAGTGAGAACGTATGTGGCTTTCAAGAGGCGTACATTGGAATGGGTATAATATGTACTTGAGTGTATCTTGATGTACTCACATATATATTCTAGTTATGTCATGTGTTTAGTCATGGTGTTGGAAAAGATTAGGAATACATTTTGATTTTTTATGGGCATAAAAAAAGGGTTCTTGAGGGTTCTTGGTTAAATGGAGAAGGATAATGAACAGGGATGATTTTAAGGATAGAAATTTATTTTTAAATTTATAAACTTTGGCGAATATTACTAATCCTTCATATGCCAACAATAAATGTTTGGCGATATTTTTGTAAAAATATTCAAATTTCTAAGGATTTAATATAGTTTGTATAAACTTTTGGTGAGTTTCAAGGTAAAATAATTCTATCCTATAGAATTTGGGAGAATCATTTTTAGAATGGAAAATATTTTTTTGGGAAAAACCATGGAAAATTATCCCATGAGCTAAATTTAGCCCCTAAAATCATCCCTGATAATGAAGCTAAAATATAAGGGTTGGGGTGGGATTTAAAGGATATTCATTAATTTGGAAAATGTTTGGTAGTAAAGATTTTATAGAGAATCCTAATATTTAAAAGTTTATGAAAAAAAGGTAATTATTCAAAAATATATTTCCCTTTATTAGTGGAAGAATGGATTCATACCCCAAACAAATAAATCACTAACATATCAACAATTGGAAAGCATTGGTGTTACGATTTCCTTCGTTAGGTAATTGGTTATTTTTTAGGATTGATAATGGTGCAAAGGTAATAATAGGGATCAACCCTTGGGTAAGAGGTGATGATAATTATATACACTTCCATATAAGTTGGTAGCATCATGAATTACAAAGTATTTTTTACATAATAGATTTAGCATATCCACAATCTACTTCATTATGGTAGAAAGGTTGGAAAATAGATAGTGTACTAGGTTTGGATGGTATAGCCTAGAATTCTTTCGTTCAAGGGTTAAAATAGTGTGCAACTAGAATATTTTATGGGGAGGGTGTTTTAGTTTCATCAAGAAATATGATATCAGAATAATACTAATTAGCTAGGGTATATTCCAATGTTTCATAGGGAGGATTGAAAAGAGAGAGGGTGGTGGAAGAAGACAATTTGGAAGGTAAAAGGTCAAATGAAAATTGTAATATTTATGTGGATAGCATTAAGTAATAAAATTCCAACTTGTGATGCCTTGTAAAGATAAAGATGGAAAGGAATCAGTATATGTTCTTTGTGTAAATTGGATGAGAAATTTGTTAATCATTTGTTAGTTAAATGCCCTTATGTTAGAGAAGTTTGGTTAGAGGTTCCTACTCTATTTGGACATAAGGTATATTGGCAAGATGATACTTTGTTTTTGTGTATGTAGCACTAGTTTGAGGAACCATTTCTTAAGGATCACAGAGCTCTGCTTCACGTGGTATATTGGGAAATCTAGCTAGAAAGATACAACACAAACATTTTCCAAACCAAGGAAACAACTGATCCAAGAGGATCTCAGTGGCCATCCACCTTGTCCAACCGGCTCAAAACAATTTTTTGGAAACTAAATATTTTTAGGAGTTTTTCGGTTCCCAAACTTCTTGAGCCATTTTAAGGGCCTAAACGACGTTTTTTCAAGATCGAGCACCTCAATGAGAGCCCAAGCCTCTCACTGATCCCCGTAAATGAAGCTCCTCGTACATACCTTTCCAACAAGCTATCGTGTTCCCTAAACGTAGATCGTATGTAAAAGTTATAACCCCGAGAAGTTAATGTACTAACTTACCCCAATGGGGCCCACATGACTTTTGGTGCTTCATATCCTAGCGCTAGGTTTTTGGATGTCTAGGGTTTTGGAATTCATATTTACTTTAAAAGGGAATTCAAAGCCTCATTGTACTCATCTTCTTGCGAATGAGCATAGCCATCACATCTCTTCTCAGAGATAAGCTGGCACCATTCTAGCAAGCTAGTCTTCAATCTGCATTTTACAGTTTTCAAAATATTTCTTATTTAATAGAAGTCAAGTTTTACTATATCTTTGTTATTGTTCACTATGTATATGGGTTACTTTCCTAAATCTTTGATTTCATTTCATTCCACTCATAAATCCAGATCAATGGTATCAGAGCGGTCTTCAACTTGCCATTTTTTTAATGCATGTCCTCGACGCAATTAGACTATAGAGAGTTGGGTCTCGAGATTATTTCTCTTGAGGAAATATACTCTTGCACTCCCAAGAAAACTTCCATGGTGGGAGAAAATAAAGACAAAGGCACAAGAGAACCTTTAAAAATGTTGCTCGAGGAATCCCTTAAGCGACAGAGGAACGAGATGATGGAAAACTTTGCACAAATCCTTCGACGACTATTGACAAGTGACACATCCACCTCAAGTGGAGGTGCCACCCCCTTCAAGGTACAGATCAATTTTGATATTCCTATATTTTAATGTCAAATAAATGCAGATGTTGTAGATACATGATTAAACCTTTTAGAAGGGTATTTTTTTGTCCACAACTTTTCTGATAGAGAAAATATTACATTTGCACTCATCAAGGTTGTCCCCCATGTCTAATATTGGTGGGAGACCTTCTGTGAGAAAAACGAAATAGAGTGTTCCACATTATTTTCAGTTACACCCACTTGGGGTTCCTTCATGGATGCTATTAAGGAACAATACTTGTCTATTGGAATCTATGGTGACTTGTATACAAGATGGACCACACTGCGACAAGAAAGAGAACAAATTGTACAAAAGTTCACCAATATAGGTATCAAATATTTTGAGCGACATATGGTGCTCAAGTACTACGATAGTATGCATATATAGATCCATAAATAAATGGATTTTTTGGACATCTCATCCTTAGGCGTGGCCTATCGATACGTCATCAAAATCAAGTAGAAGCTTAAACAAAAGACGTGATAGTTTGGGTCTGGGAAACCCTCACAAAAGAAGCAGGGAAGGGTATCCTAGAGCCGCAAAAAAAAGGGTAGAGAAAATATGGGAAACCTTAGGAAAACCAATCCAAGACACAAGAAAATAACGAAAATGGGAAGATGAAGAAAAATATAAGGGGTGCGGCTTCCATCAGATCCCCTAGAACAACACTATTGATTTCAAAACAAAGAAGTCATTAGTGGCTGAGGTAAAAACCTATGAATCAGATGTGGGTTTCGACTCTGAGTCAGAACCAGAAAAGGGGAGACAAATCATTGACGTGCAACCCAGTGCCACCATTGCTACCACACAGATCAAACCTAGTGAATGTGATGAGCCAGATGAAGGTGCCTCTTTCATTCACAAATGTGAGTGAAAGGCAATTTGTTGAACTTCATCATTGATAGTGGTAGCTATAAAAAACTCATCTCATCTGAGGTCATCAAGCAGCTAGCCCTACTGACAATATCGCACCCGCAACCCTACACCATCATATGGCTCTATCAAGGAAGCGATCTTCACATCATCCAATAGTTTTGCCTCTCATACGACATCAAGCCATTAAAATATGAGGTATTCTATGATGTTTCTCCCCTTGAAGTTTTTGATGTTCTTTTGGGCCAACCTTATTTATGGAAACATCATGTTGTATATGAGTCTAGGCCTCGTAGTGTTATTATCACTTTGAACAAGAAATTGTAAAGGATACATGAGGTAGTCACACCTAATGCTATTTTCTTGATCTTTGCCAAGCAATGCATGATGGTCATTTCTCATACCGGGAAGTTTTTCGTCTTCATGATTCGCTCTCGAAGTGAGAGAAAGGTTGTGACCACATCCAGGGTCTTCCTGGCCAACCTCTCCACGCCGAAAAATAAAGTGGATAAGGTCATGGAAGCATACAAATACATATTATCATCACCTACTCGGGTACCTCTGCATTGTTAGGTCAATCATCCCACAATATGATCCCTAACATACCACTTCCCAATGGGACAGTCTATCGTTGCTCTCTGCTAGAAAATGAGGAGATCAAGCATCAAATCCAAGAACTACTCCACAAGGGGCACATCTGACCCATCTCATCACCTTGTGGAATCCAAATTGTGCTGGTGCAGAGGAAGGATGGGACTCGGTGACTCTACATTGATTACCGAGCCCTAAATAAAACCACAGTCAATAATAGATACTTGATTCCTTGAATTGACGATCTCCTTGATCAACTCAAGAGGACCAAATAATTTAGTAATATTGATATGAATTTTGGCTACCATCAGGTCTCAATAGAACAAACAGATGTATGGAAAACTACCTTCAAGTCAAAAGAAGGTATTTTTGATTGGTTTTTCATGCCCTTGGGTTTGAAAAATGCCCCAACAAATTTCATGAGGATGATGGACGATATCTTCTAGCCTTTTAGAAATTATTTTGTGGTGGTGTATTTGGATTACATCCTCATCTACAACAAGACTTGGGAAGAACACTTGCATCATATTCAGTAGCTTATGCACACTCTGCGACAACACAAACTATATGCCAACTTGGAAAAATGCTCCTTCGGCATGGACAGGGTCCAGTACCTAGGCTACATTGTTGATGTGCATGGTGTGCATGTTGATCCAGCCAAGATCAAAGTCATATGTGACTGGCCAACGCCAACCACACTCACTGAGCTTCAGAGATTCTTAGGCCTGGCCAATTTCTATCGCAGGTTCATGTTGGGATTCTCCCATATTGCATGGGCCCTTATTCAAATAACCAGGGGTGGTGGTAAGGAAAATTTTTTGTGGGGCCTATCCCAACAGAAAGTGTTCGATGATATGAATCAATGCTTTTGCTCAACACCAATGATTTTATTGCCTGACCTACAAACAACCCTTTGAGATTGAGGCAATTGCTTCAAACTATATTGTGGGCACATTCATCACTCAACATGACCACCCTGTGGCCTATCATAGTGAGACACTATCAGATGTCATTCATAAATACCCTACTTTTGACAAAGAAATGTACTCCCTTGTGAAAGCCTACTTCCATTGGAGGGATTACATAAACAAGAAGGAGACAATCATCCACACTTCTACATGAGGAAAATTGCAGAATGATCACCATTAGAAGTGGTCCACATATTTGCAACAATTTCACCTCAACATCAAGTATAAAACAAGAAGTACCAATCGAGTCGTTGATTTCCTCAACTGACCTCGAGTCGCGACACTCACCATAGTTCTAGACTCTTGTGGTCATGATACCTCCGGATGGCCCCACTTCTATGAGACAGATCCTGACTTCGCCAACACCTACCAAATGTTGGGCGCAAACATAACTGTCACTAATTTCCATCTTCATGACGGACTGGTGTGCCATCTGGGCCATCTCTGCGTTCGATTAAGAAAGTGAGAAAATATAATTTGGGAATCCCACTACAGTCGTATGGCATGAAACTTCGGCATGGAAAATACAGTGGTAGTGTTGCAACAACATTTCTACATGTCAAAACGTCGAGAGGATGTCAGCAAGTATATTCAGTCCTTCACTGTCTGCGCTATTTCCAAACCTAACACTAAGAAACAAGGCATGTACACTACTTTTCCTACCCCTGATAGGCCCTGAGGATCCACTTCAATGGAATACATGTTGGGCCTTCCCTCCACAAAGTGGGGAAATAGATTTGTTTTTGTGGTTGCTGATCACTTTTCCAAGATGGTGATTCTGACCGCCTGCAAGAAGAGCATCATAACAGAGGCCACTACCAAGTTCTTCTTTAAATGAGTGTGGGTACACTTTGGGATCCGACAAACCATTATCACAGATTGGGACAGTCAGTTCCTCAACACATTATGGTCGAGCCTCTGGTCACTGTTGGACACTAAGCTCACCAAGTCCNCAAATGAATGGCCAAACTGAGGTCGTCAACCAGATGATAGTGTACATCTTGCGCATGTACAATTCCAAGCACCCCCACACTTGGGATGAGAGCCTTTCATGTGTTCAACAAAACTACAATAGAGCCATACATAGCTCAATCGACCATAGCCCCTTCCAGTTGGGGTTTTGATTTCAACCATTGGGTCCCATGGATGTTGCACTACCCCTTGCAGCCACCCAGGAAGACTCGTCGCAGGATCCAACTGGAGTTGACAAAGCCACCCATTTCATTGATAATATTCAACACATCCTATGGCAGGTTCAAGATATTTTATAGAAGTCCAATGCTAAGTACAAACAATGCCATGATCAACACTAGGTGCCACACCAATTTCAGGTGGGAGACAAATTTTGGTTGCACTTGCAGAAAGAACGCCTTGCTGGGCCTCATCGAAAGATGCATCCACTCTGTTATGGACCTTACACCATCACTAAGGCTTTGGGTGATAATTATTTTGAGCTCAAGATTCCCCCCTTCCTTGGCTTGTAGCTAGTGTTCATTGTGGATCTCCTTTGGCCTTATTTTCCACCATTATTGGACACCTTGGAGATAACAAAACAATTGACACCAACCGAGCTCAACACTGACTGCATGGAATAGGAATCCACTGATCAGACCGTGGACACACTGGTCAAGGGAACTCACCAGCAGAGGATCCAACTTTATCAGGTTGTTAAATCATGGAAACTCTTGCAATAAGGCAAGTGGCTCACCCTGGGCCAAATTCAGAAAAACATTCCTCATCTGATGGGGGCACTCAACGCAATGGAGAACATTTCTTCCTAAGGGGGGTAGTATTTATCCAATAGGATCTTGGTGACCATCCACCTTGTCCAATTGGCTCAAAACAATATTTTGAAAACTTTCTATCTTTAGTAGTTTTTCGGTTCCCAAACTTCTGAGGCGATTTTGAGGGCCTAAACGATGTTTTTTCATGATCGGGCACCTGAATGATCTCAATGTTAGACAAAGGCTCTGATTGAGCACCCTAAATGAATCTCCTCATCAATACCTTTACAACAAGCTATCGTTCTCCCTAAACAGAGATTGTATGCAAAACTTACGACCCCGGGAAGTTAATGTACTAACTTACCCCAATGAGGCCCCACACGACTTTTGGTGCTTCATCTCCTAGGGTTAGGTTTTTGGATGTCTAGGGTTTTGGCATGCATATTTATTGTAAAAAGGCCTTTGGAGCCTCATTGTACTCATCTTCTTGTGAATGAGCGCAGTCGTCACATCTCTTCTCAGATATAAGCTGCCACCATTCTAGCAAGCTAGTTTTCAGTCTTCATTTTAGAGTTTTCAACATATTTCTTATTTAATAGAAGTCAAGTTTTACTGTTTCTCTAATATTGTTCACCATGTCTCTGTGTTAATTTCATAAATATGTGGTTTCATTTCGTTTTGCTCATAAATTTGGATCAACAACTCCATTCTAGTTTTCTCATCAAACTAATTTTATATGAAGGTACTTGGTCTACTAGAAAGATAAAAGAACCAAGGAAAGTTATAAATTTAGAAACATAAAATAATATACCTTGGGCCTTTTTCGATGGAGCAGTCAAGGCATGTTGACTATATATGGTGTTGGTGTGGTGATAAACAATTTGATAATCATAAGTTAATCTTCAAGGTTAGATTAGGTTTAGCATCAAACAATTTTTTTAAATAGAATTCCCTATCACTAATTATGAGAATAGACATCTAAATTTTTTTAACACAACTATGTGTCTTCAAAGACTCTAAGGTTATTAGAGAGTGGATAAAAGGTAATACAAGTATGTGGAATTTCATACTTAAAAAATTGTTTACCCAAGTAATGGTATTGGAAGGAAATTCCACAGTGATCTCTCTTGCCAATATATATAAGGAATTTAATGTTCAAGTAGATCAATGGTCGAAGAAATGTCTCGACATGTTACTGGGTGAGATGGAAATTACATAAGAGAATACTAATGTTGATATAGAAGAGAATACTAGTGTTGTTTATAGAACACTACTTCACTCACTTTATGACTAATAGATGATAGTGAGTAGTTGATGCTAATCATGTTGTCTCTAATTTTAGGTTCCTCTATTTTAGTTTAATAAGTGATTGTTGATGAAGGGATAAATGTCTTTTTTTTTTGGTTATGTGAAAAACATTTATAAGAACAACTTTAGTTTTAAAACTATTCTCTTTCAAAGACTTTGGTAAGTCAACCCTCCATTTTTATAAGATTGCAAACTTA
>ML777885.1:621214-636341 GCA_009831015.1 Picea engelmannii
TATATATATATATATATATATAATAATAATAATAATAATAATAATAATTTTGGATATGTTTAAATATTTAAATTTATTTCTAATTATATATATATATATATATATATATAATGGTTTTAGTACATTGGAAACTTCCCTTGGTTTATATTAACTTTATAAAATAAATATGTAATTATTTAATTTTTTTATCATATTGATTCTATGATTAAAAAGATTGAAAATATTTTTTTTTAAGTTCTTTTTAACTTTTAATAAGTTATGAAGATCAACCATGTTATATATAGTTTGAAAGAGATATCTAATGTCTATGTATACAAGGCGATCTAAGAAAAAATAAAATGTGTTTCTCCATTTTCTTAATATAGAAAAAAATAATAATTTCAACTTCTAATTTAGGATTAATAATCATTTTATAATACATTAAGTTTTATCTTTCTTTCATTCTCAATTTCATTATTACATCACAATTTGTATTTAAATTTAGTTTTCAGATCTTTTTAATAATATCAATGCATGAATTTTGGGGCAACTCAATTGGCAAGTGTGGTGATATGAAGTGTTATGTTCAATGAAGTTCCAATTTACTCATGCATGCGATCTAAGTTCCTTGCAAAAACTGAGGGGTTTCTTTCCAAAATAACAATACCTTTGGGTAAATGAGAAGGTTGAACTCTATATTAAAGTTAATCGTTTTTTACTAAGCTTCATTATTATTGGACCCTTTTTTTTGAAGAAAAATGTGTAGTTTTAGCGCATCATGCTTTCTCCAAAGACACCTCGACCTTGTCAATATAAATGAAAAAAAATGGCAAGGGAGAGAGGAAAACCTTCTTGAACCTATAGATATTAGTTTATTTATTTTTTACTAGCCTTCACTATACCTAATTTGTTTTTTTTTTTTTAAATTGAAAAACATAAGCTAATATTTTTGTTCATAATAATTTTAATTTAACATAGTTAGGATTAATTATAATGGCTCTATAATTTGAAAGGCTTTGTGTCCACCCTTTTAAAAATACATGTTCATAATAATTTCAATTTAACAGAGTTAGGATTAATTATAGGATTAATTATAATGGCTCTATAATTAGAAGGGCTTTGTGTATCCATTTTTTTTAAAATAAAAACAATAAGACTTTTATAGAAGATTAGAGGTTTAAGGAAATTATTTTTCACTTCTATCTATTAAAAAGATTATGATAAAAAAATAGTGATATAATAATCTTTGAAATGTTTTTGAATTTTCTTTTCTCAAACCTATTTTGCTATAAAAAATATTTTATAAATAATAATTTGGTGGAAATCCATCTTATTCTAAAACATTATATGTTATAACATATTACAATGTAATATGTTATAATTTATCATTATTTTTATGGAAATTTTCATATAATTTATGAGTGAAACTGATTTTAAAATATTAAAATAATAATTTGGTGGAAGTCACCATATTCGAGGTTATATGATCTACTTCATTTATGGAAATTTAAACAATGTTTAAAATATTAAAATAATAATTTGGTTGAAGTTCACCATATTCTAGGTTATATGGTTAGGTCCATTTAGGTTTAGATTATATAAATTAATTAGAAACACTTTAATGCAAAAGTAAAATTGGTATAGTTAGATTTGGATTATATAAATTAATTAGAAACACTTAAATGTAAAAGTAAAATTGGTATAAGCAAAAAATTAAGGTGATTTGTTATATAAAAAATTAATTTCAATCCTGAATCTATAAAACACATAGAATCTATTAAGCACAAAGAGAGGGATGGAATCTCTCTAGGTACAAACCTTTAAATTTTCTTTGAGTTTTGCATTTAAAAAAGGGTTTGCACTTAGAGAGATATAATCCCTCTCGACACTTATTAATATGGGACTAAGATGGATCATGAGGGACATGAGAAGCTTAATGAGTTGGAAAAGAGTGTTGAGGTTGTAAATATAGGAGGGAGATGTTGAGGTTGTAAGTAGAATTGAATAAAAAGATAGATAATGGAAAAAAGAAGGAAAGTAATAAATTATGAAAGAAAAAAATTCAAAAGGAAAGTAAGGTAGAGAACGAAAGAAATTAATCTTAAGTATTAATAAGAAATCAATATTAGGTAGGAAAATTAATAATAGATATTAATAAAGTATTAATTATAATAATGATAGGGTATTAATTAAACATGGAAAATAAATAAATGAAAAGCCATAAAAATTAGATATTTAGTTATAGGGTAAAATGAGAGAAAGTATTAAGTTATGATAATAAGGTATTAAATTAAATCTAGAGAATGAAAGAAATTAATAATATAAATTAACAAGATACTAAATTATATTAAATAAAGGTGGAAATGAGATAATGAAAGAAATTATTTAATTGTAGGTGTTAATAAGAAATTAATAAAAGATATTAAAAAATATAAATTATAGGATAATAATTACAATTGGAAAAAAGAGGTGAAGATTAGGTAATTGCTTATAGGATATTAATTAAAGAGAGAAAGAGAAAAATTAATAATATATATTAAAGAAGTATTAAATTATATTGAGTAAAGGCTGAAAGGAACCTTCAAATACATATTTAAATTGATGAGGACTATAATATATTAATATTATAAACTATATGAATATATATTAAAATAATTCATCTTTTTTAAATATATTAACAAATTAATTATATATCAAATTAAAGTAATTATTTAGATTTAATAATATAACACTTAACATTATCTTTGAAAAAACAAAAAACAGATCCATTAATAATTAATATTTATTCAAAATATATTCAATTATATTTAAATTAAATTATTATTATTTATTTAAAATGTATTAATTATATTTAAATTAAATTATTATTATTTAAATTTTATGTTTAGATTATATAAATTATTTGGAAACATTTTAAGTAAAAGTGTTATGATATAAGTATGAAATTATTGAGTAAAGAGGTCACTTGTTATAGAAATCGTATACATTAATATTTAAAATATGATTGATTATATTCTAATTTTAAATTAAATTATTATTATTTTATAAAGCTGAAATATTAATATAAATATCTTAAAAAAATTATAGTATATATGAGTTGTGAGATATGTTCAGTAATAAGCAGTTTTTAGGTAATATTTAATGATGTGGTTAATTATTTTGGTTTTTTTGTTGTTTTTTTATCTAAAGGTTCAACTTTCATAATTGTTTTGGCTTATATTGTCAGGGCTGTTGCAGTGCATGACCACTTTGCTGAAAAACCCTAGCTAGCTAGCCCTCCCATAATCAGTCAAATATTTAGATTTGAACTTTAAAGTCAAATATTTAGATTTAAACCTGAGACTTTCCAAAATCTAAAATAAGAAAAGAAGGTAGCTTTACCAATCCACCAACAAACCTAAACCCATATATATACCAACTGTTGAAACATTTGCAACATTAATTACTAAGCAGACATGAAATAACAACATGTAAATTTCAATTTTTTCCCTTACTCTGGGGACAGTCAATACCATGAGTACTTGACTGATTACAACATAAAGATAATTGTGAAACGTTTCTGTGAAAATAATATAAAAACTAAAATTTCAATATACCTGAGCTTGTCATTTTAACGTCAGAGCGTAATGAATTCGCTACTTTGTCCAACCTCATTCTCGTCGTACGAAACAGTACAGACTGGGCAACAAGTACTACGCCGAAAGTCTCAAGAATGGGCGATCTGCCTGCATTTGGCGTATCTGATCTTCAATTTGGCAATCAAAGAACAGAACGACACGCTCAGCTGTGCACATGGGAGCGAGCAGACGGTTCCAGGCTTCCAGCTTATTCAACATTCACATTACCGCTGCCTTATTTTATTTTGTCTCAATCGCTCCACTCTCACGTACTTCCCTTCGTCTGAACGCTGGAGTGCATGTGCTCTCCTTCAATTTCATGTCCTCGCTCCACCCACCGAATCAGAACCTCCGAGACCTCACCCAACTGCTTGACTTTCGATTTCCGCCATGTCATGGGCAAGAGTAAAGCCAAGAACACTGCTATTTTGGAGTCTACACTTTTGTTTTAAGCCAAACAAAAAATGAATTGAATTGAGCTAGCCTGTGAGTTCCACGTATAGTTTGATTCTAGAATGTTTTATTCATATGGTCTTTTCGGTGAATTAAAAAAATGTTGTACTTTTGAGTAAATAAGAAACACACTTTATAAATAAAATATGATACGGACAATGTTGTACATAAGGGTGTCTAATAATTTCATTGGCCCCGTGAAGTTGAGTTGTAGTAACAGCAATAGTAGGTAGCTAAAACAACAGTCATAAAACCTTGGTAGTGAATGTCGAATTGCAGCAATAGCATGGACATGCCAGAAGCACTATTTGGCAGATTTGAGCAAAGACACTTATGTTCTAAAGCAGTTTGAGCAGTGGGCAATTACACATAAATTTTGGTAATGGCATTGCAAAGAATTTTGGTAATAGCATTGCAAAGTGGTTGAAGGAGTTAACTACGGATGAATGTATGCAATAGCATGGACATCCCAGAAGAACTATTTGGCAGATTTGAGCAAAGACACTTATGTTCTAAAGCAGTTTGAGCATTGGGCAATTACACATAAATTTTGGTAATGGCATTGCAAAGAATTTTGGTAATAGCATTGCAAAGTGGTTGAAGGAGTTAACTACGGATGAATATATGAGTTTAAGAAGCAAGCTTGGGAAGAATAACAAAAGTTATTGGCGATGTTGCTCAGAACTTTAAGTGGGGAGGATGTAAGGTCCTGGATTTGAGAAATTTTGGGCACCTCCACCACAAAATCATTTTGATGTTCATTGATTAGCATGGACAAACTCAACAAGAGGCTTACTAGCTAGACAAGTTAGTTTGGGCACCCTTGCATGATGACAATGCACATCATAGACTTATTGGGTGCCTTTGCATGAAAGTGGGTTGCACCAAAAACATTGGGCAAGCTTCAGTTGGTTGTGACAATATATTATAAGGTTGGATGAGCATGCTTTGGGTAGTCTTGTATAATGGTAAGGCATGCCCAAGTGCCGAATGGCTTTGCAAAGAAATTTGGCTAAGTATGACAACAAGATGAAAGTTGTCACTTGAGGTTTCTTATAGAGGCTCACAATGAATCGGATAGTGGACCTTCCTTCGTTCATAGGTGAACATGTAGTAATTCCTTTACTTGTTGTAACACTGTAATCCACGAGCATATGTGTCTAAAGAGTTGGGCGTGCATCAATGGACGAATGCTTGGCATGACTTGCAACACAATGAATGACAAGAAGTGCATTGGATGTCGTTCAAGCAAGACTATTGATCGATGGATGCATGCGAAAATTTGGACACCTTAGGTGCACAAGCAAGACTTGCAGATCCAAAGGGCTCAATGACATGGTGGACAAAGGGATCGATTACACGTTCAATCCACTGTGGATGTGGAGTGCATTGCAGGTCACCTCAGAAGGTGGAAATTGCAAGGAAACATCTACTATATAAAGAGGACACCTACATTGTGTAAACACACATTGAAAAAAGTCACTCACAGAAGGGTGGACAAGAAGCTTTACAATTCGGTTAATTCTAGGGTTGGCACCGTGGAGTACTTGGATACTAGTGGAGTGAACTAGGGAAGAGTAGTAACCTACATGAAGAAAGTCTATAGATGCTTCAGGAGTTAGATTGTGCAAGTTTGTTGAGTAGTAGACAATAGACATTATTTTTGGGGCACAGTTGGATGTGTACCTATTGTGAATGTTGTTATATTTAACTTGGTTGTAGATCTAGCCAACTGTAACATAAGGCGTAGTTATGGGTATACTTTAAGTGAAGAGGCATAGTCTAGTTGTAGTAGGTGCATGCTAGTCAATCCCCTAGGACCGAGGCAATGCAATGTCGCATGACCTCAAGTGTTGAAACAAAGTTGTGAAACCACAAGTTTGAAAAGAAAAATTTAAGCGAGACAATTGATTTGTGATAGAAGGTTTTTGACCTCCCTACAATCCATGAATGAAAAAACTTAAGACATATCCTACATGTCAAATTCGTCTAACAATGATGATGAGGAGGAGGAGGAGGAGGAGGTTATTAATGTCCATTGAAACCAACTTTGGTCTATCAGACCTTATGAAAGTAAGGAGTTACACAATTTTCTTTAGAATTTTATTTTCTATGATCAAATAGCTTTAAGAGAAGCATTTATAAATCACCATAGTTTTGTTGAGTTAGAAGGTTAGAAAGGTGAGTATTGTAAAAAAATATTTTGAAATTGCAATCTAATGTGAGTGTACTTAGGACATTCTAAAAGAAAACTCTCTTCATCTTCAACCCTCTTACTGTCACATAGATGACAAATTCTTTTCATCCATGAAGTTTTAGGGAATTTCCAATGCCCAACATATACTTTTGATTTTATAGATTGGGATTGATAAACTAGTATTGATATTTTGCAAAGTGACATCTTCCTTGATACTCCAATGATATAGTGAGGTATTGATATCTTTATACTCCAATGATATAACGAAAACTTGGCGTCTTTATTCGAACCCTACTTCAGGTACATAAAGTGTATTGTATTTAATAATAATAATAATAATAAAGTCACTGCAAAGCTAAACACCAAATTAATATATGAAAACCTTTTATTTAAAAGAACTTAAAAAATAATAATTATACATCAATTCTTTTTGTATAATAATAAAATAATAAATAATTTATATTTATAATCCATTCTCAAATCAATCATTATGACACAAACCATTTTCTTAATCTATCACTTTATAGCAAAGAACCGTTCTACTTATTTCAATTATGGTAAAATAAAAAGGAGAGAATTATGGTAGACTTATCTATTTATATCGAGAAGTCTACTTTCCTCGTAAAAATATTCTACTTTCTTAGATAAATCTTTTCTTATATGTAAAAATTGTTTCATATATGGTTAAAATATTTTGATTTTGATTTATTTTTTCTTTTGATTTGATTTATTTAAAGTTAATGTTTTGATTTTCATTTATTCAAAGTTAATGTTTTGATTTTGATTTATTTAAAGTTGTGTGTACTAAATGGTTAAAATATTTTGATTTTGATTTATTTTTTCTTTTAATTTGATTTATTTAAAGTTAATGTTTTGATTTTCATTTATTCAAAGTTAATGTTTTGATTTTGATTTATTTAAAGTTGTGTGTATATGTATTATATAAATTATGTTTATGTTAAAGTTGATTTTAAATTTATGTAATAATTTATTAGTTTTGTTATAATTTTGGTTGAAATTTCAAATTGAGTTAATGGACAAAGGAAGGTCACCATCTCTTCAATACTTGATTATGAAATACATCTCATTTTTCTTGATATCATAAATGATCCATTAATTAATATTAATTAATATTATAGATATGACAATTATTTTATTTAAATTGTAAAATATTCTCAAAATAATGAATAAATAATCTTTTAAAAAAAAATTTAAATCAATATAAATTCATCTTAATTATGGATTTATCATATGTGGAGACTGATCAAATCCTTCAAGGTGCAAGCCTTTTTTTATGTTTTTTCAATCTACACTAAGTTTTCACCTTAAGGAACTTGGTCTCACTCTAGAGATTCAAAGTTATGAATTTATGTTGGTTCTTTATATATATATATATATATATATATATATATATATATATATATATATATATATATAAAAGTGAACATTAAAATATGTATCTTGTTAGTAATATTTTTTAAATTTCACATGTAACTCTATGTAGAGCATGAAAAGAATTACACATCTCCCTCATATTGGCCTATAAAAATTGTTTTTCTAGGTAATGAAAAAAAGTATTATTTTTTTTAAATGTTTGTTAATTATATATCACTGCCCAAAATGAAATCATTTCCGATTAAGAGCCCTTTAAAAATGGAATCATTTCACATTTAGAGCCTTCTAAAAATGGAATCATTTCCCATAAAAACACATAAAATTATTTTCCATGCAAATGAAAGTTAAAATAAAAAATTATTTGTCAAATTTGAAATAAAAATTATTTTAGATTTTTTAAATTAAATGAAAAGGAAAATTTTTACAATATATTCTATCAATGAGTGTTTTTATGAATTTGTTTTTCATTTAATAATCATGAATTTTATACATCTTTTTAATATACCATGATAGTTAAAAGAAGGAATGTTAGCATTTTTTCCATGTGCCATGACAGTCCAAAAAATGAATTGTTAAATTTATATTGTTTTTCTTACAACCTACAACTATTATATAAATAGAAAGAGAGGTTAATGCTTGTTTAAAGTAGAAACATTGAATATTGAATATGCATTAAAAACAAAAACTTAAAAAAAAAAAATCTCCAACATTATCTATTTTTAATTGAATATATATATATATATATATATATATTCAGCATTTACTTTTCCAAAAAAATATCAATAATTTTTTTTTTCCAGTTTTTCCAGTTTTTTTCATAACTTTAGTATTATTTGATGTCATTTAAAAAGGTCCCAAACCATAATTTGAGACCTACCATTGTAGTTTAGAAAAAAATGCAACGTAAGGTAGTTGAAAAAATTACTCAATGAAGTTGATCTCTAGAATGTTTCTTAAAATCGTACAAAATGTATTGAAAATCGAACTAGGATTGTTTTGATAAACTCTTCCTACATAATGGGTTTGAAACTCAAACTAGGATTGTGTGATAAATTCGCTCACCAATTTACTGCTAAACTAGAGCCCAATGGACGACCATGTATCTCTTATTGACATCTAGAAATGCCCTACTTGTAGCCTCTATGTCTCAATAATGATGGTCCCAGTACTCCTTTAGCTACTACCATCCAAAGGCATTGGTACTGACAATCACGTATTGAGGGCCAAACCTAGCACCCAATAAATTGGTGTAGAAAAACCATAGAGTTTGAGAGATTCAACATCACGTTCCACATATAAATCTCCGAGTTTAACTAAGGTCATCCACATTCTTAATTTTATGTTGTAGTTTGGCTTGAATCTCAAGGTCCTTATGTGTTTGACGCTCGTCAACTCAAAATAACTTTGATATTGCCTACCTTGGTTGTGGATTATAATCGAATAGTTCAAAGACTTAATCGAATTATTTTTTTAAGATAGTTTCATAATCTTGTATATATTCTTGAAAATGAATTATTTATAATGTAATTTTCCTTCAATAGTTCAAGGATGTGTAATTTTCCTTAATAGTTCAATGACGTATAGTTAAATAATTTTTTCAATATTTAAATTTTTAGTTAACTTTTTAAATAACAAAATTAAACTTGACAAAAGAAATCCTAGCAAAAATAAAATTTAAAACATGTACATCACTAATGCTAGTCATAAATGGTAAACCCAAAAAATATGAAAACCTCCTTATCAATAAACTAATAATAATAATGATAATCTATTTTTAAGGTCACGGCCAAGCCAGCACACCAAATTGGTGTATGAGACCCCCTTGTTTGTGGGACAACGGACCCCCCTCCGCCCAGCGATTTGACTGGTAAAGTCTACGAAGGTATACATACCCTACCCCCCTCTGGATTTGAACCTATGACCTCTTAAGAGGAAACACATGTTCTTAACTAATATACGATATTATAAATGGAGTTATGGCTGACGACCGTAAATTGTAATTAAATTTTGTCATACTTCAACTTTTTCTTTTTTGGGTGTTTGCAAAGACAAGGAATTTTTTCATATATCAACCTTTTGTTTTTTGGTTACTCGAAATACAATTTTGAGTAAGCTTCGACATATTACTGAGGCTTAGAGTAGCAAACCGGAGGCTATTTCTTTTGACACTAAGCGGGTTGTAACATACTTGGTCACTAGCTCGGTTGAGTGTCAGTCACACCCTCCTCTCACAGAAGCTATGGTCCAAACAAACCCTATACTAAATGATTTGTTGTTGTCGGAAGACTCACCCATTCTTTGGGGTTATGGTGAACCTAAAGCTAGTGATCACTCTTTGGATATACTGCTTAAAAACTTAGTTCCTTCCTTTAATGAGGTTACTAGTCCTGTTCCTATCTCGACTTTTTAAAGGAAAGCACAGGTGTTACCGGGGCATTCCAGTTCTATGTGTCTAGACCCTATAGTAACAGAGGTCTCGGATGGCAGGTATCTTGCTTGGTCTTGGGGTTTGGGACTCGAGCTTTCACCCTTAAAGACTAGAAGTGCGTGTAAAAAATCGGGGACAAATCTTACCCTTTCTACAAATACTTATCTTTATTCTACTGACCAAGGGGTGCTTAGAGGCATCAAAGAACTCGCAAGGTCAAAGTCATGATTATTCTCTCCTTAAACATTAGAGGGGCAGGAGGACCCCTTAAATTGGCCTCTATGCAGAGACTCCTGTAAAGGACCACACGACATGTTATTTTTCTTCAAGAGACTTTGACATATGATGTTAAGGCAAGGGATTTCATATTTTCCCTCAAGCCATATTGGATGTTGTGTGTCGTAAGTTTAGTCGGTAGTTCGAGGGGAATGTTGGTTTCATGGGATCCACAATATTTTATTTTCTCTCTGGTTCTCACTTGTGTCGGCATTTTGTTGACAGGTTCCAATCTTGTAGATAAGAGAAGACTCACTCTTTTGAATGTATATGGTGCTTGAATGGACCGAAAGACCTTCTGGAAAAAACTCGAACTTAGTGGTCTGTTAGCTCACTGATATTTAATATTGGCTGGGGAATTAAATTTTACATTAAACTTTGATGAGATTTGGGGAACAACAACGTCGATTGATTATTTGGATATTTTTTTTAAAGATATATTTCATAACTCTCCTTTGGTGGACATGGCTTTGAATGAGTTGGTTCTGACATGGCACAATGATAGATTGGGAGATTCAAGAATTGCAAAGAGACTCGACATATTTTATGTGGCAGAGGATTTGATTGGCCCAACGATGAGGTATAGGTCGCGGGTTGATTCCACCTTCATTTCTTACCACGCTCCAATTATTCTATAGTTGGATATCAACATACAAAAGACAAAGTATCCCTATAAATTCAACCCAGGTTGGTTAAGGGAAGAAACCTTTGCTCAATTAACAAGAGAAGTCCGGCTGGACAAATGTTTTGAGTTAGTTGAAGAGGCTCAAAGAAGGCTTATAGAAAAGCTTTCACTACTAAAAAGTCGGGTTAAATCTTGGTCAAAAGAAAAACAAATTAAGGATAAGGAATTATTGACAATATTGGAAGAAGGCTTGGAATGCTTATATATACAAAAAAACACTGGTCTTTTTAATAATGACCTTGAACAACATTGCAAGAAGATGGAGGCGGATCGTAACAAAATTCTATTGGATGAAGAAGAAAGTTGGAGACAAAAAAGTAGGGATACTTGGATGAAGAGTGGCGATAAAAACACAAAGTTTTTTCATATATTCACGAGCTCTGGAAGAAAAAAAAAATTATTTGGGATATAACGGATGATTTAGGTAGAGTTCACTCGGGATAGGAAGCTATAAAAGATGAAGCTTCTTCATACTTCAAAACCTTCATTAAAGAACCGGGGCAGACTACTATACGGGCACAACTAGATATTATTAGTATTTATCCTAAGTTGGTATTGGAGGAGGAACTCCCATCATTAGAGAAGGTTTTATCTATGGAGGAATTATCAGTCGTCCTTAAAGGTTTCACAAAAGACAAGAGTCTCGGTGCAGATGGGTGGATAGTCAAATTCTTCCTTTTCTTCTTTGATTTGGTTGGTCCTAACCTTCTGGCTATGGTGGAGGATTCTAGAACTCGAGGTGAAATTATTCATCCAATTAACTCTACCTTTCTTGCTCTTATTCTGAAATCCAACTTCCCTTCATCATTTTTTGATTATCGCCCTATTGCCCTATGTAATCTTATTTACAATTTTATTACAAAAATCATAGCGAAGAGAATTAGACCTATGCTCTCACGTACATTGTTAGAGGAACAGTTGGGTTTCCTTAAGGGCCGTCAGACACTTGATGCCATTGGAACTACGCAGGAGTGTATGCATAGTATAAAAGAAAAGAAACTACAGACGGTTATTTTGAAGTTGGATTTGAAAAAGGCATATGACTGCACAAATTGGGATTATTTAAGATTGATGCTTCTACATTGTGGTTTTGGTCATCATATGACTAAATGGATTATGGGTTGTGTGACCTCAGCTACATTTTCCATTCTAATTAATGGGGAGGATACAAATTTCATCAATAGTGGGAGAGGTTTGCGTCAGGGATGTCCTTTGTCTCCTCTTTTGTTTATTATGGTTATGGAGGGGTTGAGTCTTTCCTTGAAAAAAAGTTTTTCGGAAGGGCATCTAACGGGTATTAAATTCTCTTGGTTGGTAAGAATTCTACACCTCCTATTTGTGGACAATGTTTTAATAATGTCCAATGCATACCTCACTGAATGGCAGGAAATTCATACTCTTTTATATACGTTTGGTGGTTCTTCTGGATTGGAGATTAACGTAAACAAGTCAACGTTCCATCATTTTGGTTCTCAACAAGTTTTTCTTAATAATTTGACTGCTCTGTTTCATTTTGGTATTATGAGTCTTATAGCGGGGTTTATATATTTAAGATATTTTTTAAAGATGGATAGCTATAAGGCGATAGAATGGAAGTGGATTATACAGAAATATGACAATAGAATCTGTCATTGGTGCAATCGCTTCTTATCAATGGGAGGTAGATATGTTTTGATAAAGGTAGTGTTGGAAAGTCGATCGGTTTATTGGTTGGCATTGGCACACATTCCAAATTCAATTATGAATCAGATCTGTAATTTGGTGTTCTCTTATATGTGGTCTGGAGCGAAATATCCTTCACCCTATCACATATGCAAGTGGGAGACATTAACTAGACCGAAAACGTTTGGTGGATGGGGGATCAGAAAGAAATTATGTTTCTCGAGAGCATTAGTTGTTAAATCCCTATGGTATATATTGATGCATCCAAGTATATGGAAACGGGTTCTAAAATATAAATATGTCCCTCACTTATCAATGATAACATGGATGCGCACTGTCGATCCAACGACTCTCACTGGCTCACAAACTTGGAGGAATTTGGTGAATGCATTACCATTAATGTTGCATTCGCTCGCTTGGAAACCGGGGGTGGGGTTTTCCATCATTACAGGCAAGGAAAAAATCATGGGGTTGGGTAAGAGTTCCTTTCTATATGCGGAGTTGATAAATATGTTAAATAATAACCAAGTATATTTTCTTTATCAAGCAAGAAAGCCTTTGGTTCAGGGGACAATTTGCATTAATTGGCTCAACAGTAGAGATTTGGGACTGGTGGGCGATCTTTCTATGGAATGGGAGCATTACAGATGATGCTTGATTGAAGCAGGCATAACACTTTCAAATAGTTAGGACGATTTAAGATGGACGGGGGACGATTGTACAAGCATGTTAACTACTAAGAATGTTTATAATGCATTGTCTACCGATTTATCGAAGAACATTATTAGAGGTGTGAGGAGAAAGCTATGGACCTAGGATTGTCCCCTAAATACCAAACTGTTTATGTAGCTTCTCATTGAGGACAAACTGCTTACCTGGGACAATTTGCGCAAGCGAGGATGGCAAGGGCTTGGTCTATGTCTTCTCTATAGAGGAATGAGGAATCAATTTTTCACCTCTTTGTTGAATGTCCTTTCACTAGCTATGTTTGGAAAAATATTTTAGCTCATTACAAGCTAGCTATAGGGTGGTGTGGTACCACAGTTTGAGATTGTTTTGAATTATTGGCTAGAAGGAATTATAGTCACCGAATTCTGCCAATTTACATTTGTTGGCTCATTTGGAAAGAAAGAAATTTGGCTATTTTTTAATCAAAGTCTACATCGATGGAAAAGGTATTTTTGTTATCTATTGTTGATATGGCCTATCATAGCCCCGGGATAACTCAGAAAACCATTCGGTGATCTATCCATACCGTGCCTCATCACATGATCATTGGATGGTTTGATGGGGCAATGCAAAGGAAAGGGGAACAAAGTTGAGCGGGGGGTGTTATAAAGCTTAATGATCATATATTTTACAGGTGGACTCTTAATTATGGTGGAGGCACAAACACAACAACGGAACTCATGGGTGCCTGGGTTGTGCTTACATTGGCACAAAGACTATCTATCTCAGCTATCGATGTCATTGGGGATTCAAAATTTATTATTGATTGGCTCAATAATATTGGTTCTTTACAGGTCATTACCATAGACTATTGGAAGGACCGGGTAAGGGATCTCATCAAGCACTTTTTTGTCATCACTTTCACCCATGTTTAAGGAGAAGAAAATTAGGAGGCGGATATTTTATAAAAAAAAACTCTTTCTGAGTGCCCTGGAGCTATTGCATACAATCAATGGAATGATGGTCATGAGGGACCAAGAATTCTTATTAAGATGTACTAGCATTCCTATTTGTCTTAAGCATGTGTGAGACTTTTTTTATGTTTTTGGGTATGTATGTAATGTCGAAAACTTATTTTCAAAAAGTTCTTGACTTCATGGTTTTGTTGGACAGTTAGCTAGTAGTTTTTCCAGTCACTCACCTTGGTGGCTCAGTGGTATCTGGAGTCTTTTGGATACGAGTTTGTTATGTAGAGATGGTGGTGGTGATGGCTCAAAGCATGGCCTTCATATGTAATGTGAACATGTCTATGTGTATTGATTATATATCTCAATATAATGTGCAATTTTCTTATGGAAAAAAAATGTAATTTTTTTTTTTATTGTTTTTGAATATTGGAAGCATGATTTTTAGGAAACGTTTATTTTAAGTGTGTTTCATAAAGCCCTAAGAATTGATTAAATTGAATTATATTATAAAAACTATTTATTATGAAAGATTATAATAAATTTAAAGTTTACTAAGTTAAATTGTATTATGAAAACTATTTTTTTGTTATATAAAATATTGTATTAAATTTAAAGGAGTTGAAGTATTAATTACAAAGAAACTTTTGTATATTGAAAAAATATGTTATAATAAGACATTTGTTGTAGTTATTGTTTGGATATGTGATTGATGAAAGACTTTAAACCCATAGTGTATCTAACCAATCATTCATGTAAATCTATTACAAACAAAGTGAGACAATGCTTCAATATAGTTTC
>ML777885.1:636391-674060 GCA_009831015.1 Picea engelmannii
CTTTTATCCGGAAACAAGCTCATTAGTAAATATAGTTTCATGTAGGAAATCTTTATAATACAAGATTAAATAATATTTTGATTACACCATATTTTTGTTGGAGTACAATTCCTTTTATCCGGAAACAAGCTCATTAGTACGATCACGTGTATACTTTTCTAAGGTGTTATCATATGGCAAAGTAAAATAAAAAGTTACTCAAGATTAAGCTCATTAGTACGATCACGTGTATACTTTTCTAAGGTGTTATCATATAGCAAAGTAAAATAAAAAGTTACTCAAGATTTAGGTTATTATATGGGTTTACTATTAAATATAATTTTTTCAAATCTTTCTTATTAGTGGAATAAATAGATTCAGATGTTAATCTTTTTGTTTATATCATTGATAAATATCAATCAAAATTTATGGTAATATTCAATAGTATCCAATGAATCAACCACAATTACTTATCAATTTCAATTAGTATATAATGATTCAACCAAAAAAAATTAACATATTTTTCATTATCATTCTAATAAATTTGGAAAATAAATTTTGTTTTTATCTATTAAAATAATTCTTATCAATATATTGAGTATTAGTAGAATAAACAATTGTTATATAATCACAATATGGTTTAATATTTTATTTGTATTATTGATAAATATTAATAAAAATGTATGTTAATGAAAGTCTTATATAATGAACCAAGTTTGGTATAAATTATGTTAGTGTTAACTGATGCATAGATCCATCATCATTCTTAAGAGGGATCAAATTTCTCAAGGTGTAAACCTTTCCTTAAATTTATTTTCAATTTAGAAAAAGTTTTCATCTCATGGGATTTACCTGTCTCATCACATGATAGATCAAAAGATAAGATGGATTTATGTTGGTTCTTAATAAACACACATGCCATGAGTAAAATCCATGTTGAGCACAAAAAGACTTACACGTCTCCTTAATAGTGATTTACAATTGCTTTATAGATGTGTGTATAAACTTGATATTAAAATATTTTGTTTAAAATAGACATTGAATCATTTTATTTACAATCGACATTGAAATATTTTTTTAAATATAAAGTTCCAACTTCATGTTAACCATGGAGAGAATTAAACATCTTGAAGCCATTATCCAACTATAATTCTTTATGAGTAGTTTTTTTTCAATTGGCATTCCAATAAATTTGGAATCAAATTAGATTATGCTATAATGTTTTTTTTAATCGATAAATTAAAAGTTTAATTTACTCCTGGTATGTGCAAATTGTAATAAAGATCAAACACAATTATAATATGTTTATTTAATTTTTATTTTTTTTTGTAAGTTAGTAGTATTATATATAAAGGGCCTTCCAAGACCAAAAAGAGATACAAAATACAGAGAATATTCTTGTTGTAGTTATTGGACTGCCCCAACAGAGGGGAAACCAGTCCAGCCAGCATGGAAGTCAAACATAAGTAGTGTAATAGTCTAAGTAAACAGTTTGAAACCAACTGGACAACAACTAAAAAGTAGAGAAACTAATGAAACTTGAAGTGCCCTCATGACCTCAGACATTTGGAAGATAACCTGGCCAGGTGACGTGGACAACCTCGGACCACAACTCCTCCTCGACGTATGTCACTTTATCGGCCCACTGCTTTCCAGGGTCCACTCTTCCCTCGATCCCGTCGACAACTGGCGAGGTATCCTGCAACGTGCCGCTTGCTGTGTCCACCTCCTTCACCATCTCCTCGTGCATGACTTGGTCCTTCTCATTTCTTGTTGAGCATTGCGCCTGGGGATTCCCTTCGTTGGTCGCACCACCGGGTTCCTCTGTCGAATCCGCACCTGCGAGGTCCAAGGGGAAAGCCTCTTAAAGAGAGGAAAGGAGTCGGAGAAGGACTGCTACCTTTCCATCCATGGAAAGAAGACGAAATTGAAGATCATCCACCCCCTGGTAGAGTTCGAAGACCAAGACAAAGAGAATTGCAAGGCTTTCTCGTAGTTTGTGTGTCAAGGAAAGAGTTTGGGGACTCGTTCTCGGTGTTCCGAGGCTCGCAAGGAGGTGGATCTCCCACCGTCTTCCCAGCAGAGTTAGGAATTGGTGCAAGAGGGGGCCCAAACGATGGGGGGTCAGGGAGATGGTGCGAGGAAGGAGACGACAACCTAGGGACGATAGCAAGGCTATCAAACTGTGAAATGGC
Organism: Picea engelmannii; assembly: GCA_009831015.1. Taxonomy (NCBI): domain Eukaryota; kingdom Viridiplantae; phylum Streptophyta; class Pinopsida; order Pinales; family Pinaceae; genus Picea; species Picea engelmannii. The sequence continues at coordinate 638,566 of ML777885.1, forward strand.
TAGAGCGGGGGGTGGAGGAAGAATTGGCTCAGGCTGAATGGAAGGAGAGGAGCAGGAGGAAGGCGAAGCAGGGGGTGATACAGAGGGCCGACGAGGTCTCCATGGAGAGCCTCTACGCGGGCGCCCTCGAGGGCACGGCATGAGGCTCGTCGTGTAGCGAATAGAGGACGCTAGGTGCACCAAGCAGTGGTAGAAAGCCTGGAGCCGAACCAGGGCTGTGATGAGCATGCAAGTCCCAGTTAGCTTAGACGAAGTCCGTAGAGGGGGATGCCAATTGGAGCACGCGCAGAGACAAAAGACATGCACAGATAACCTGACCATGAAATGAAGCTTGAGGGGAGAGGGGAGCTATTTAATTGTCATATGCGCCATGGTAATGGAAATTTAATGCTAGTTCAGGGTGGCGGGCGATGGCACGAGCCCATCACATGGCTCTGTGCCTCGCTGGCCGTGCCTCTCCTCCACGTCGCGCCATGTGTATCTCACTAGCACCCCATCCGGGGGATGTTTCTTTAATTTTAATTCATAAATAATTTCAACAATTTTTTTTCATTCTTCATACAATTTTGAGTTTTTAAATATTGTATAAATAAAAACTTCAGTGGATTAAAAGATGCGCAACAGAAAATTTAATGGTTTAATATTGTCTTGATTTGGTTATAAAAATAATACTTTGAATATCAATTTATATTATAATATTAAGTTTATTTATTCATTTTCATTCTTAAATATAAAAAATATAAAAAACATTTAAATAATTATCTTAAAAAAGGGTAATTAAGATGCTTAGAATTCTCAATCCTGTGGAGCACTTTGAGCCAAAAACCCTAACATGTAGTTGTCTAGTTTGTCCTACATTTTATTATGGATTCGAATTCTTGAGGTGGATATCAACCCCCTCCATATTCAAAGGTGGTAGCCTTTCGAGCCATAGTATCTTCTTATAAAAATCCCTCAAAAGTTCTTCCATCAAGATTTTTCAGGGGCACTAAGAAAATTTCTGAGATAAGCTTCCTCTTATTGCATCAAGGCACAATGCTATAGCCCTTATTGAAAGGGGTCTCATTGGTCATTTTATTGGAATCTAGCCCTCTCCTAAAGACATGGCAATCCGGTTGAAAAACAAGTAGAAGGTTCTAATTAGAGGGAAGCTAAATCATTTTTTAGGTGGCAAAGGCGTTTATGCCTTCTTGTTTGAGACAAAGGAGGATAGATATTTTGTTTTCCAAATGACCCTTACTTCTCTGGCTATCGAGGTATGTACTAGAATTCCTAGACCTTAAGCTTTAGTTTATAGCATGGTGTTCCTTTAACAACTCTAGTATGGGTGTTCCTTCCTAAGCTTCCCCTTCACTAGTGGAGAGATGAAACCTTTCAAAGGATTGGGAAATCCCTAGGGTGATATATAGATAGGGCCAAGTCAAAGGATAATATGTATGTTTGTGCTCAAATCTATCTGGAATTGAACATGGAAAAGGGCCTCTCAAAGGCCATTCTCATGTCCGTGAACAATTGGAAACATGAAAAACCCTTATATTATGAGAAAATCCCCTTCAAGTGAAATGTTTTTCATAAATATAGGGATTTTTCTAAACACTACAAGAAGGAAACTCAGAAAGCTCAACCAACTCCAGAAATAGAACTTAGAAGATCAACGGAAGACATTAAAGGGGAAGATTTGCTTGAATATAAATATTTAGGAAACACATCAATCCTTGGAATTAGAGATATATGATCCATATGGATTAAAGAATACCTAGGCCAAGACTCCCATTAAAGGAAACCCCTCAATATATTGTATGGAGCATCTGAAGAAGCAAAGTTAGGAGACAAATGGTAGTCAACTAACCCTATCGAACATATATGAAATTTTATCCAAAGAAGAGAACATATCTATAGAAGAAATATTATCAAATCTTCATATGATCTGAATGGAAACATCAACACCAATAATGGAGTCACCTTTAGTCCAAACAATAGAGTTTCAACCTTTAGAAGAAGAGGAGCATGTCTTAGAAATATTTGTAGATGTTTAAAATACCATAGATATAGAGATAGCCTCTACATACATCAAATGAAAGGGAAAGGACCAAATGGAGGCATATAAGGAGAAAAAAGAGGAAGGGGAGTCTAAATAAAAATGTACAAAAATATCAAGAAGGAAAATAAATAAATTCAAAAGGGAAGAATTTGTTAATAGAGACAAAATGATGGGAACTCAAACCACAATTGATAAAACCCTTGGAGATGGAACCAAAACATATAGAATTATAGGAAACAATGTGCCTCGAAGAGGAAATGAGCCAAAACCCTCATCAAAAGAGTGATATTTGTCTCCTAGAACTATAGGGGACTAGGAAATAGAAACAAAGGAGTAGCACTAAGGGATTAGATAATAATAGAAAATCCTATCATCTGTATTCTCTAGGAGACAAAAATGGAGGATTTGGAAGTAATCATGATAGGAAAGTAGAAATGACATTTAAGCTATGTATTAGTAGCAAGTTCAAGGGAAGGATCAAGAGGATTTGTACATTATGGAATAGGAAATATTGGTAGATAAAACTCTTTCTCCAATCTAAAAACTATATATTAATAAGTCACATCCATCATCATTTTGGTAAGCAAATTAATGTCTTCAATTTATATATGCATTTAGCTTATATGGAAAAATAAATCTATTGCAGGTCACTTATAAATCTAAAATGTTTGAAACATGTTAGAAATAGGATATTAGCACGGGACTCCAATGTTGTTTTACATAATAAGGAGAAAAGAGGGGGTAACATTGTCAGGTATCCATTCAAAGAAAATAAGGAAGAAATAATAAATGAATGAGACATGGTAGATATCAAGTCATTAAAAGAGAAATACACTTGGAAAAATCAAAGGATAGGGCTCGGTCACATAGTTATTAGACTAGATAGATTTTTAGTGAAAATTGACTTCCTTCTTCATGATTACATAATCAAATCTATCATTGTAACATCATAAATTTATAACCATAAACCTATTGTTATCTAGTCCCAAGATACTCTATATTATGAGGATTTTCCATTTAGATATAATTTTATCTTTCACAATGCAAGGAAGTCCCATAGATTATTAGTGCAACCTTAAAATTTTGGATTACAAGAACACTAATTTATATATGGGAACAAAAATTTAAATATGTCAAAGATTCTTTGAAAGACTAGGTTCGGTCCTCATATTATTCCCTTTTCTAAGATATATATGTTAAGATCCTAGCTTGATGAAACTAATGCTAAAATAGAAAATGAAGTGTTCACTACCAAAACCTAGGAAACAGAAACATACATCCAACAAAAATTTCAAAAAATTATAAAAAATGAAGAAGAGACTTCGAGACTAAAGTCACAAACTCTTTGGATTAACATAGTATATTGGAATACAAACTTCTTCCATAATCAAGCTAAAGCTCGATTCACTTGGAATAATTTCAAAGAAATTGATCAAGAAGATGGCACTAAAATTTTAGAACTTCAAGGGTTAAAATAAGCAACATGGTCTCACTTTCGAAATCTCCTTATAGAGAAAGATGGAGAAGATATTGATGAGGTAACAAACATGATAGTAAATATTCCATTTATTATCACAGAGGAGGACAAATTTGATCTAATGAAACCCATAAATGAGGAGGATATATTGAAATCCATTTGGGAATTAGAACCTCACAATGCTGCCAGGCCTGGAAATTTCTCAATTTCCTTTTACAAATCCTATTGGAGTTTGATTAATATAGACATAAAATTAATTTTCCAATATGTTCAAAAGGATGATAAGGTTGGAAGTAATAAAGACTTCTAGTTTCTCACCCTAATTTTGAAAGAGGTTAATCCATCTTCCTTTTCCAGGTTTTGATCCATTTCTTTTCGCAATTCATCATATAGAATAATGAAACAAATCGTACCTATACGAATGGAAAATATGTTTCCCAAGACAATATTTGAAAATCAAGGAGGGTTCATGCACAATAGGTAAACAATGGATAACATAGTGTTGGTCCAAGAAGTCATTCTTTCAAGTAAAGTGAATAAAGAAAAGTGTATGATAATCAATTTAGGCATGGATAATGATTTCAAATGACTTCAATATTCTTATTTATTTGAGGTCATGAATAAATATGGGTGCATACCTTATTTCATCATATGGACATCCTCTTATATCAATGTCACCTGGATTGTATCTCTAGTCAATGGTTGACCCACTAACTTCTTCCAAGGAATTTGTCGCTTGAGACATGTCTTCAATTTATACATCATCACAGTTGAATCCTTCAGTCATAAATTAGAGGAAGAAATAATTGTTGGGAACCTCCTTGGAATAAAAATTGTACAGGGAACTAAGATTTTGAGTCACTTTTAATTTTTAAATGACACTCTTCTCTTGGGAGGATGTCCAATCATAATAGCAACCAGATTCATAAATGAGATTGAAATTTTCAGTGATGTGTCAAGAGGGATGATTGATCATAAAAGTCAATTTTAGGATGCAATGTTAAACCTCAAGAGATCCAAGCCACCTCCATAATTGTGCAATTCCCTTTCTTGGACAACTGGACCTCCTTCAAATACTTGGGTATTCCCATAATTTTTCTACAAAATTCATCATCTTAAGATTGGTAGAGTGTCCTTGATAAGATTAATAAATAAAAAATTACAATAGGAATCTCAATGGATAAACCTAAACAAAAAAATGATTTTAATAAAATCGGTTCTCTCACCTTTCCTACTATTTCAATTTTCAATTAGGATGGATCATGATTAATGCAAAAATAGGAAGGGAGATAAGGAAGTTTGATGACAAGGTGGAAAGTCTAAAAAAAAAAATTCCACTTGATAAATTGAAAGGTTGTTAGAGCCCCATGAAACAAAGGAGGATAATTGGAGATAAAGGATCCAACACTCATGAATATAACACTAGGATCCAAGCTGATATGGATATTATTAATAGGAAAACATGGTTGGTGGAAGAAAATTATTTGGAAATAATATTTCCAAGGAAGAAGGAAGAAATGTACAAAAATCATGGTGGAAAACCAAAAAGGATCACACATTTGGAGATTAATAAAATTCTTACCTCCTCTAGTCCCATCCAAGCTCACCTAGGTTCCAGGTAATGGAAAGAAAAGTTCTATATGGGAAGATAACATCATGGTGAAAAAATTCCTTTCCTACACCATATAAATGTTCCTTTTAAAGCTATGCATGGATAGAGAGAACCCTAAAATGTTGTATGATATCTTAAAGTGGTTGACAAACTCAGATTGTTGACTAGGCAGGAATTTATGGAACCCTCCTCGACACCTTTTCCATTTGGTTTCAAAGATCACTAATGCTATAAGTGGATGTGTGTCCTGGGACATTTGATTTATGGATCACATAGGTTGGGGAAATCTAGAATACAATGTTAAATATGGATATGTATCTCATATTTTATCCCTTCTCATTCCTTAGTAACCCTTGATATAGAAGTCTATTTGGCACAGTGATGGGCTTCCTAAGATCAATACATCTTGCTAGATCATGGTGTGTGTCAATATCCTTATATCAAATAATCTACAAAAATGAGGAATCTAGGGTCCCTATGGATGTGCATTATGTTAGTTTGTTGAATAAACTATCCAACATTTATTTTTTTATTGTTGTTACACCAAGGAAGTATGGATCTATGTGTATGTTGGAAATAATCATCATGTCAGAATACCTCTCACATGGAAAGAGATGTTCTCCTTATGGACAAAGGCATATAGGATATCACTTCAAAACAAAATAGCCTTCTAGAGAATTTGGAACACTCTTACCAAATCTATTTGTTGAAAGATTTGTCTTGCCACAAACAATGCAATTTTTTACCAAAAAAGGATAAACCAACATTGACATCAACCAAGGATAAAGGTCTCTAGGCATATTACATGGCTTAGAGACTCAATATGGACTAGTGGGATTTGGAGAGGGATGAAGATTCCCAGTTAACGTAATTTTGGATACATAAAAAACCTCAAACTCTCCCCATATTTAAGACTGTGAGCTAATCACATTATAAAATTCGATTAGATGCTTCGGAATTCATGGAATGGCGAATGGACCAGAAATATTTCATCTTATTTTTTTATGGGGCTCTAAAGAGGAATCCAAGGGTGGAAGGTGTGGGGGATTCTCTATGACCATGGAGGAAATATTGTAGCTACATATGCATGGGACCTAGGTCAAGACACTAAAAATCAAGTGAAGGCTTACACCTTATTATGAGGCATCCACATAACCATAGAAGAAAAGAACAAAATTTTGAAGCTAATTGGGGACTCTATGGTGGTAATTAAATATATGACAGGTAAAGTAACCTTGATGTATAATACGATAACAACTACTATGGAAATAACATGAAATATTTTTAGCTAAAATTTTCTTCTTCCATGTCAAAATATGCCTAAATATTGTTGTGGACCAATGGGATAACAAATCCATGGAATTAGACCTAGGTGTGTTTTCAAAAAATGGGGGTATTCACATTGCAAGCCTTTTCAAATTGCATACCAATCATACCAAGCCTTTTCAAATTACAATCAATCATTATATGGATTTTATTTAATGTGCCAATATCCATGGTAACATTCCTACACACAATGCACCCTTGCATCGATTTCTGATTATCACCTTTCATGTTAGGCTTTTTTCCATGGTGTGTTGGGTTTTATCCAACCCCTCACCACATGGATTCTCTATCCACTTTCATTATTACAACATGATTGTTCCTCATGCTTTGAGTTGATCAAAGTCTTATATCATTACTCATGAAATTAAAAGTTTTACATGAATTCATTTAAGAATTATTTCTTTACTAGTAACTAGGGTTCTATACTCATGACCACCTAATACATTTGTTTACCATTGTTACATTCCAGTAAAGCATTGGAAAATCCTTCTTTCATAATGGATAGTCCATTACTTACCTTCTCATGCATCTCCCAAATGCATCCAATCAACATTTTATTTATGAGCACTTTTGTTGCCAATCATTCATGGTTGGTCAATGCATTGTCGCCACTTTGTTCATGAATTATCTTGCAAGGAACTTAATTCATCCTTGGCTACCAGATATTCCTCTCTCTATCCTTCAAGTTCATCATCCTAAATTATACTATGCTTGGGTATCAATGGCATACCACAACCACTCAAAATTATTTTTCATATTAATAAAATAACAAAATATTTCAGAATGGGTTCTTAACCAAGCCCTTCATATATTATACCACATAGATATGAACACTTTTATACTTGTTTTGGTTACTAACACCTTTTTTAATATTACCTCATCAATGGTGCTTCATGGGAACTCTCACAGACCCTTTCATAGTTCTCTTTTATCAACATCCCTCTTACATTTAACCTCTACTTGAGGTTATCCACCATTGGTCATTATTTCAAACATATTCATTGTTTATTATACTTTCCTTTCACAGTTGTTCAAATTTACAACTTTTTAAAGAAAATTAGAGTTTCAAAATGAGAAAAGTATTCCTCCTTTTCTCCTTATTTTCTTTTGCACTCTATACCTTTTAGGATTTTCCTACTCTATTCCTTTAGAATTTTCATCCATGTTTCATCTTGAATTTCTCTGGTAAATCAACATGCTACAACAACAAGATTTTGGTTCACATTTTATTCATGAACCATTGCATTCTTCACATTTACTAATCAGATTGGTTAACTTCATTTGTATGTTCCCTATGTATGCATTATATTTTAGAATGTAATCCAAGATTCTAATATAAACATTCCTTTCAACCCACTGTCCAACTCTCAACATTCATTAAGGTTATATCTCTATTTCTATGACAAAGATCTTACACAGTTCCTCCACATGGAACTATCTGATCATGCAACTTACTTATTCCATATCCAAACTGTCTGAAATGACCTCAATCTTGAGTCAGCCTTAGATTTATTATTTCATAGTCCTATCCAATATTCCATAAGAACTATAAGATTGCATTACTATGATGTATTCCAAATACATAATCAAACATGTATATGTAGGTTATTAACATACTTTCAAAATATTCTTTAATATATTTAACCAAATGCATCAACGTTTTGTGTGTCTACCATTGGCACACTTTACATATATCTTTACAAATTATTTTAAATCATGATTATTCACAGTCATTCTCATGAAACCATCAAATTCATAACCCTATTTCCTTTTATCATGACAATAGAGCATCCCTGCTCCTTTACTCTTTCATCAATTTTATACTAGCTTTTTTTAGAATGGATTCAACCATGCATTCATGGTATTTATTCAATCCTAGCAAGTAAAATTCTTTCTTTATTTCCCTCTTACTCCGACAGTCATATCATGTCTTCAAGCATATATATATATATATATATATATATATATATATATATATATTATTCATGTTCCTTGCTTGCACATTTCACATTATTCCTTCATATTTATTTGGTGTTAACATCATTCTTCATATCGAGAAACCTTATAACACATTCAATCCATGAACTCAAGAATATATAAACATAGATAAATATTCAACATGAAAATTCACTACTTTCACCTTTTCCATGTCATTCACACTCATGGACATTTGAAACTTCCAAATCCTTCTCCAATAGATCTTACAACCATTATTATGAAAAGTCTCATAGGAGTACTCAACACTATGCTTCCCTCTCTGTTGAGAGATTACAAACATTCACATGGAAATAACCAACAAGAATTCACTATTTCCCTTCTTTTACAAAAGCATTCCAATTCAAAAATACAAACTAGGCAATCTCAATATTACCTAAGGAAATGACTTAGCAATTCCAACTTTTCTTGTGCCTCGATCCATCCTTGGTCAACATACCTTTATCAAGAAAATATGTTCTTAATATTCCCTCGAGCTACTACTTGAGCATACGAAGCCATACCCTCATATCTATCATCCAGATTGGGATGTTAATATGACCCATTGGTCTTCTAAAAATTCCCAAGCATTTTTTCTACCATAAATTGGATCAGCTCCTTCATTGATCTATTACAACTTTAACATCATATGGTTATTGTAACATCCATATATTGCACGCACTGAGTGGAATTATTCTTTGAGGACACTTGCATTCAAGTGATCCAGGTCATTATACTATTGGTTGATTATGATTATGCAATATTGTGGATTTCATGATATGTTATTTTGTTGTATTTACATCAACAAGTGTTATTGAATGGGTTCTCCTGAGTGTGAAATACTCTAGACGTTAAAGGATGTCGAGGCATCGATGAAACTCCTTGGATTACAGATCAAGTCAAGGAGTGGAGTGTTAGGGTTTGAATGTTGTTGATGTGACATATGTACATATGATTAGATATTTGATGTTGATTCTTATCACTGACATGTTTCATTGATGGATGTAGGTTGATGATAGCTTGTCGACCAAACTCACATTTGGAGTAAAGGGGTCACGCACGACAACCATAGACATTGAGGGAGAGGTGTGGCCACATCCCTACCGTAGCCTATTAGCACTCTCGTCGTGGATCAAATTGTAGGTTAATGAATACCTAGTTCGACAAGACCCACGATGTTGTGAGGTAGGTTTGTGATAGTCGCTCACAATGATTCTAAGGGGTGCACAATAAGGAAGGGTCCTTATTCCTTACAGGCCCTTAGTCTCCCACAAGATCACCAGACGGAGTACTGACTCCAAGGGTTTGGCGTCTACCAAATTCAGTGAAGAGGCAAGTGCACCCTTCAAGAACGTAGTGTGTCTTGAAGGGCATGTCGCAAAAATAAAATGGAAGGAGGTAAGTGGAACCCTTAGACAACGTAGTGCGTCCTGAAGGGCACATTGCAATTTTAATTGTGGTAAGATTAATAAACCTAGTGCCTAAAAAACTATGCCTCCTTAGAACCTGGTTGGCCTTAAAATGAATGATGTGATAAGTAAAGTTTAATAATAAATTTTTTCCCTTAAGAAATGTTGCCAATCCTAGTGAATTGAAAACCTAGGTCTGAGTAGAACCTTTGAACAAAAAAAAACTAATTAGACATGTAACAAGAAGGGGTAAAGAAAATTCAATCTTTATTAATTAAAGTAATTTTTTTAATGAAGGTTTAATTATTAAAAAGGCATAAATGATTGTTTGTCTAAACTTGCTAATTCTAAAGTTAGTTAAAAAGGGGGAAAGTTAAAGAAAAAAGGAAACTTAAAGAAAATGGGTAAACTTAAAGAAAAAGGGAAACTTAAAGAAAAGGGGAAACTTAAAGAAAAGGAAATGTCTAACTTAGTAAGGAATCTAGCCTTTGGAACTTTCTATTTACGAACTCAACCGGGAATTAAGTAATGCGTAAGTCATTTAAGAATTTTAAGGGAATAATGTGACACTGAGGAGTGTTTTTAGGAACGCTTTTAGGTGGGTGAGGAAAATAGGAAAATTTAATTAATTAATAAATTGATTTTCTAGTGCAACTAGGGGATCGAGCGACATGTGTACGTGGAAGGTTTTTCCTAACTAAATAAATGAAAAAGTAATCTAATGAGGGTTTTGGAAACTAATCACTTGAAGACTCTATAAAAAGGATGTTAGAGGAGGAGTATAGGGAACATCTGTCTTGCGTAACATTACACTGCCAAAATTTTATCTTAACTAAATTTTCTCTTGTGGGAGTTGGGATACCCAACTTGGGTAATGAGTGGTAGCTCAACCTTTTGAGGCGAGCTGGGAGCTAGCATTCTCAGATATTGTGTGTGTAGCCCCTTTGTGGTTCGGGGGGTTCAGGGGGAAGAAGAGTACCCCTAGCGTTGGCTGGGAGGTACCGATGAGGTCTCATCAATCAGAAAGTGGGATCTAGACGGAGCGAACACACAAGACAACGTCTACGGGATCATTGCCTTCAGATTCAATATGCATATTTAAATTTGGTTATATTTTAGTCAAATTATCTCGTGTATGAGATTATAATGATGATGAAGCATTCCAGTTGATGTTATTTTATCTGTTCATAGTAATTCTTTAAATCTAAGATTTTATTCAGTTTGTAATTCTATTGTTCAGTTAACTATAGTAAAGAAGTGATATTGTTATTCAGTTTGTATTTTTGTTAAGTTAAGTATAGTTGAGAATTGATTATATAATTATGTTTGTTATTGATTAGTATCACAATTCTGAGATGCTCTTGATCTTAATATACATTTGATTCCTGCACATATTTGAGGAGTGGATCCATACCTTTTAGTAAGTTTGATAATGAATGTTGTATGGGCATTCAGGTATTTAAAACTAATCATCCCTCCCAACAATTTTAATCTACAATTTCCAAGTACAAAGAATAATCTCACTATTATCGTAACTCCATCGCCAGGTCATTGCGCTGCAAGAGAAAACCAAACGAATACTCAACGTCATCCCATACTCTACAACTCCTATAAGAATAATTTCCTTAACTCTTAATGAAATCCCAAACTATAAGTGGATTTACACAAGTTCAAAATCCTTAGTTTAAATTCTTTACACTAACCCGTATCCACAATCTTGACAGTAAAATCTCAGTTTAAACCCAAGAACGATGGAAGAAACTTAGACAACTTAGTCCTGGACTTGACTACCAAATTATCCCCCAAATTTGATTCAAGGAGCTTGAATGAATCATACCCATAGAACTTCCTCGAGTTGACTCCGGAACTGCCAAATATTGGTTAATTTATGTGTTGATCTGATGTCGATTTAGTGGGTTTCATTGTTTCAGTCGTAGCCAAAATTTTGATTTCCCCCAACCAACGAGCTTGCAGTCGTGCCTCCAGTAATAGACATCGTGCGTAGTGTTAACGAGCACCCTTCCTAGCTGGTAGTGGAAAGAGCAGCGTTAAACTGAACACTAGAACAATATCCTTAAACTTGACTTCCCAGGAGATCCGTATTTTATCTGCCCAGATGTTACTTATCCTCAAATCCTTCTTTACACTGAGTTTAATTAATCTTGTAGATTTTTTATTTACCCTTAAATACTACATAGTGATTTTTATAAAACGCACACTGAGTTTATACCAGTCGAGACTCTAACCACTCACACAAAATTTAAAAATTAATGGTTAAGAAATTTATTATGCTCAGATTGATTTACTTCATGCAGAGTTTTATTTCCCTTTAAAATAAATACAACGCGATTTTCAATTATGCAGATATTTCTTGAGCGGATAGATAAGGCGGTGTTCTGAAATTCAGAACGTTTTAGGTTATTGTTACGACAGTGAAAATTACTGCCAACAACTACTATGGAAGAGATGTCAGGTTGGAGACAATTTTTGTGTTTCTTAGAATTTGTGTGTACCTCAAGGGAGGGTGCATGTGACAGCTAGCACACACTTCACCCCTTTTCTAGATTGTCAGAATAATTTTTATCTTTATGATTGGGGAACTACGGGACTCAATTACTACTGGAGAGATTCAATGGAATCAGACAATTGTTATTTCTGCATCTCCTTTAATTATGTTGTAGAAGGATACGAGTTGTCAAATTACTAACCCTCTTTCATAAGTTTCCTTTCCTTAGGGTGTTTCGCTCCCACATGTTTAAAAATTGAATTTATTGTTTAGAACTGATTTGTTGATCCTCAAGGTCTTTATAATCTACATGAAGTCCTTGTGTTTGAGCAGCCCCTAAGGAAATTTTTAAATCATTTGCATGAGTATTCTTATTGAGGTTCGATAATCTCAATTTAGGTAAGAGAATTATCACTTGTTTAAAGGATTTATTGATTAGAACCCTTCACCTATTCTTTAAGGTTAATGTAATTGATGCACCCAACCCTTGTATCCTTAGTATTTTTGGTAGAGACATTGCGGACATTTCTTTCTTGCAACTATTTCTAGGTTACTTTAGCAACGTTTGGAATTTGTTGAGTAGCCCAGTAAACTTTTAGTATGAGGAATGTTTTAATTAATTAATATTGGTTGTAATTGTTGAACGACGTGTTAATCTAACGACTGTATGGATGGCATAATGGTTATCTTCTTTAACAAGGTTTATTTGTTTATGTTAGAAATCTAATAATGTCTTTGTTTAGGTTAGTGATTCAAAAGTATTTAATAGTTTTATGTTAGCAATTAATCTAAGGATTACCATGATGTATGCATGATTAAATGAAGGACCCTGGAAGCTATATCACTTCTCATGCCTCGGTTTTTATTTTAATGATTGATTGATTAAATAGCGTGCCTTTAATTTAAATAGAATTGTGCTTCAAGTCTTTATTTCTAGAATGATTGTGTATGTCATCTCCCTTGCGTGCTTGTAAATTAAGGTTAATTGAAGTATTGTATAAATGTTTAGTTTTATCTGGTTGTGCACGGTGTAGGGCCACTAATGATCGATCAATGTTGAATATTATTCTCTATGAAAAATGTTGAATCATTGATTGCTAATTCTTGCTCGCTTTAAAGGTTCATGCTACTTATGTCATTGATGTTGTTTGCGTTGGGTTTTTCTGATGATTGTCCTTAGCATAGTAGGCTTGTCTTGCTTGTTTCAGGAGGGATGTAGACACCTCCTTGTTCCTCAAAACATTCACCAGCCTTGAGACCTTAAATGGTCAAAATCAATGGGAACCTGGGCTTGAGTGCTTCTTATGTGTCCTGGAGGTCCTAACCTTGTAGGGTAGGATGGGCAGGTAGTTGTTTTTATTTTGGTCTGATTGATTTTTGTATGTTGCATCCAGCTGCATGATGTACTAGTATGCTAGGTTGTTATGTTGTCTAATTCCTGAATTGTGTGCGTTGTGTTCGTTGTCGAGTTGCGTTGATTGACTGTTGTCGTTGTTACCTTCCTGTAAAAAAATAATTTTCACTTGTTATGTGGTGCATGTTGTCTTAACGACTGGGGTCGTTACATATGTTATCAGAGCCAGGTTCGACCCATGACTTGGGATCAATACGGCTTCCTTGATTAGATATTTGATTATAATGTCTCTAATTAAATTGATGTGTATTTGTGCAAGTAATCATGGTTAGAGGATTCCACAGAGGCATATGACATGGTGCTAGGGGAGGAGGCATGACGCCCCCAATAGCATCCACACCTCAGGGGTATTACCCCAAGGGAGACAAATAGGTTGTCGGGAAGGAACAGATAGCTATGGGTGATGTGGTTAGGCAGATGAGGTCCTTTAAGAGGATGTTTGAGGAACTGATCAACCATTTGGATAGAGATGAGTCCAGGGCACTGACACCTCCGAAGGGTCCAACACATGCCCCAGTCGATACTGGTAGCATTCATCGCAAACTTGAGAAGCTTAAATTTCTTGAGTTCTTTGGTGCCCCGGACAATGCAGCCGCTGAGGCATGGTTGGAGAATATGGCGATGTGATTTTCACTTCGCGACTATACCTCCAACATGAAGGTATTCATGGTGGTCTTTCAGCTGAAGGGGATTTCTCTTCTATGGTGGAAGATGTTACTGCAACAATTAAACATGGTTGTCGAAGATGTGTCATGGGAACTATTCGAGGAATGGTTTTGGGAGAGGTATCTATCTAAGGAATTCATTGAGAATCTTAAGGTTAACAAGTTCGTGTTCAACCTTAACGTCAGCATTCATGAAAAGGTTAGGATTTTGATGCCTCAAACCTGGCATGATGTTGTCTAGAAGGTCCTCATAGCAGAAGAGGATCTTATCGGTGGGAGTCAGAGAAGGACTCCAACAAGACCAATGGGACATGTGTCATCTGGTGCACTACAACATCAGACAATGTCTAGACATTCACCAGTATTTCGAGGCACTTAGAGAGGATCTACATACACTACACCATGGCGATCGACACCTCAACAACAATCTCCTTACAGAGGACCACATCACCAGTAGCATTGTCGACCGCAACAACAATAGTTTATGCCTGTTCAGTAGAACAAACCAGGAATCAAGGAGGGTGGGCCATCAACTTATACTTCAGGTACCAGGAATACTGGACTGAAGAAAGGGTGTTGGACATGTGGAGAGCAACATTACCAGTGTGACTTCCCATTTGAGAGGACCAGAGCATTTGGATCATTCGGACCCACTACTGTGGGAGATTTGGGCAAGGCCCATTGTATTCATGCAGCAGTGAATAATCGTAAGGTAGAGCACTAGTTGACTGTGTTCGAGACATCAGGTACCATTGTTGACTAGATCCTTAGTATTTTGATAGATCCAGGTGCTACAGAGAGTTTTATTTCTGGTGCAACGCTCAAAATAATTAAGGTAAAGGCAGTCAAATAGGACAAGTTTAGCTTTGTAGAAATGGCTTCAGGATCCAAACATAAGGTTGGAGGGAAGGTTACGGGATGTAGCCTTAACCTGGGAGAGTTTTTCACAAGGGACAACCTATATGTCACGATCTTAGGGTCTTATGACGTCATGATTGGTATGGATTGGTGGTAATCGCATGAGGCAATACTCAACTATAAGACAAAACGGTTGAGCTTGGTCAATGATGAGGGATAAAGACACGTGATTGTAGGTCAAAACCAAGGAGTTTACCTCAGGTTCATCTCTTCCTTGCAGCTACGGAAGAGCATGCGCAAAGGATGCAAGCTATATGTGATCCTTGCGTTAAATGAGAAGGGCATAGCAAAAGGTCTAGAAAACCTTCCGGTGGTGCATGAGTTTGCAAACGTCTTCCCTGAGGAGTTACCTGGGATGTCGTCGGAGAGGGAATTGGAATTTACCATTGACCTAAAACCAGAAACTGAACCGATAGCGATAATGCCTTATCGGATGTTGACTCCTGAGTTACAAGAGCTGGAAATGAAATTAAAGGAGTTGATGGACCTAGGACTTATATGTCCAAGTGTGTCACCGTGGGGTGCGCCTGTTATTTTCATATGGAAGAAGGGTGGGTCATGGAGACTCTGCATTGACTACCATCAATTGAACAAGGAAACGATCAAGAATCAGTATTCGTTTTGAAGGATTGATGATCTCTTTGATCATATGAAAGGAGCGATAGTGTTTTCAAAGATCGAATTGAGATTAGGGTATCACCAGTTAGGGATCAAGGAGGACAACATTCCTAAGACCTCCTTTAATACGAGGTTTGGACATTACAAGTTTATTGTTTTATTGTTTCAACTGAGGAATGCCCCAGGGGTATTTATGAGTTTGATGAACAAGGTGTCTACGAGAGAACAAATTGTTTGGGAAATTATCCAAATTCTCATTTTATCAATCAAAGATTCATTAGTTAGGGCATGTCATCTCCAACGAAGGTATCATTGTGGATCCAACAAAGGTATAGGCTATTATGGAATGGCCTGTGTCGACAAATGTCCTTGAAGTGCGTAGCTTCATGGGTTTAGTAGGATATTATCGACGGTTCATCGAGGGTTTTTCAAAGATAGAAAATTTGACCACGGAATTGCAAAAGAAGAACAAGAAGTTTGTTTGGACAAAGAAATGAGTAGAGGCATTTCAGAGGCTCAAGGAGTTGGTGAAGAAAACACTGATACTAATGGTTCCTAACATGGATGAGGACTTCTTGGTATGCACTGACGCATCCAAGGAAGGCTTAGGCAGAGTCTTGATGCAAGACAGTTGAGTGATCTCTTACATCTCGAGAAAATTGAGAAGGCACGAAGAGAACTATGCGAAGAACAATTTGGATTTGTTATCCATTGTTTATGCCTTGAGAGTTTGGAGACACTACCTTATTGGATGAAAATTCTAACAAAAAATGGACCATTGTGGCCTACAACACTTATTTACTGAAAGTGACTTGAACGTGCGACAACGACATTCGTCGAAATTTCTTAGCGAGTACGATTTCAAGATTACTTACATAAAAGGAACAATGAATAGAGTGGTTGATGCGTTGAGTCGAAGACCACATATATTTTTGGTTATGCCTCTTCAGATGAATCTATGTGAAATTATTATAACTTTACAGCACGAGTATGACTGGTACAAAGAGGTCAAGGATTTTATCGGACAAAACACAATGATGGTACCAAAATTTGAGGGATTTACTCTGGACAACGATGGATTATTGACATTTAAAATTCAAATTTACATACTGTCAAACACCGAGATGAGGAGTTTGATCCTAAACAAGGCTCATAGAGCAGTGTACATGGATCATCAACCTGGAATCATGAAGATGAGGGTAGACCTTAAACCCTTATTCTTCTAGAAAGGAATGAAGGCGGACATAGTCAACTAGGTGGAAAGATGTCTACAATGTCAACAGGTGAAGGTTGAACATAGACCTTCAACAGGTTTAGCACAACCACATGCTATTTTGGAATCAAAATGGGAGGTCATTTCAATGGATTTCATTATTGGATTGCCACTGATGGCAAGGAGACATGACTCAATTTTTGTAGTAGTCGACACTCTGATGAAGAGTGCACATTTTATTCCCGTGCATATGACATATCAGGCACCTGACATAGCTGGAGTTTTCATTAGTGAGATTGTGAGGCTGCATGGTGTGCCTAAGAGGATTATATCTGATAGAGAATTGGTGTTTACGAGACGACTTTGGACTAGTTTCCAAGAGGCCTTGGGAACTAAACTTAACTTTAGTACCACATATCACCTGGAGATAGATCGGAAGACCGAAAGAACAAACCAAATATTGGAGGATATCCTGTGTATGTACCTGATGGACCACCAGAAGTGTTGGGAAGAATTCTTTCCACTATTAGAATTTGCATATAACAAGAGTTATCAAAGCACCATTAATATGGCGCCTTTCGAGTTCCTTTACGGGTGACCGTGTTGGACGCCATTATGCTGGGATTGGCTTGAGGCTAGGGTCCTAGTGGACCAGAAGAGATCCAAGAAATGGAATATCAAATGAAAACGATAAGACAAAGTATCAAGGAAGCGCATGATAAACAGAAGAGTTATGTCGATGCACATCGTGTCGAATGTAGTTATGAAGTTGGCCATCGAGTATTCTTGCAGGTGACACCGCGTAAGACTTTGATCAAGTATCGAAAGGGTGCTAAAATATCTCCTATGTGCATGGGACCCTTCGAGATTGTGGAAAAGAAGGGGCCCATGGCCTATCGACTAGCCTTGCCTGATTCTTTGAGGCGTATGCACGATATTTTTCACGTATCTATTTTGAGACATTATGTTAGTGATCCTACACATGTTATTCACATGAGTTCCTTCCAAGTATTGGACGAGGGTACTCTCATGGTCGATATAATCTACATCATGTACCAACGCATTCAAAATCTAGGACATCGAAGAGTAGATCAAGTCAAGGTCTAGTGGGACAACTATATTCCACATTCAGCGACCTGGGAGGACGCATATGATATGCATCAATAGTTTCCATATTTGTTTGATAACTATACATTTGATAATTTGATACACTTTATTTCGGCACTTACATACTCTGAAACTTCGGGACGAAGTTTAAAACAAGAGGGGGTGTATGTAACATCTCTCTCTTGCGCGCACTGAGTGGACTTATTATTTTGACGACACTTTCGTGCAAGTGATCCAACTCATTATACTATTGGTTTTTTTGATTATGATTATGAGATATTATGCATTTAATGATATGTTCTTTGTTGTATTTACATCAACAAGTGTATTAACTGGGTTCTCCTGAGTGTGTAGGACTCTGGACGTTAGAGGATGTCGAGGCATCGATGAAATTCCTTGGACTCTAGATCAATTCAGGGAGTTATTAGGGTTTGAATGTTGTTGATGTGACATATGTACATATGATTAGATATTTGATCTTTATTATTATCATTGACATGTTTCGTTGATGGATGTAGGCTGGCGATATCTTTTCGACCAAACTCACATTTGGAGTAAACGTGTCACACACGCCAACCAGAGACATTGAGGGAGAGGTGTGGCAGCAGCCTTGTCACAGTCTACTACCACTGTCATCGTGGCTCGAACTATAGGTTAGCAACTACCTAGTTCGAGAAGACCCACGATGTCGTGAGGGCGGACTGTGACAGTCGTTCGCGATGATTCTAAGGGTCGCACAATAAGACATGGTCCTTATTCCTTAGAGGCCCTTAGTCTCCCACAAGATCACCCGATAGAGTATTGATTCCAGGGGTTTGACGTCTACCAAATTTAGTTAAGAGGCGAGTGGCACCCTTGGAGCACATAGTGTGTCTTGAAGGGCATGTCGCAATTTTAACTGTGGTAAGATTAATAAACCTAGTTCGTAGAAAATATGCCTCCTTAGGACCTAGTTGGCCTTAAAATGAATGATGTGAAAAGTAAAGATTAATAACAATTTTTTTCCGTTAATAACTTTCACCAAGCCTAGTGAATTGAAAACCTAGGTTTGAGTAGAACCTTTGAACAAAAAATACTAATTAGACATGTAACAAGAAGGGGTAAATAAAATTCAAGCTTTATTAATTAAAGTATTTTTTTTTAATGAAGGTTTAATTATTAAAGAGGGGTAAATGGTTGTTTGTCTAAACTTGTTAATTCTGAACTTAGTTAAAAAGGGGGAAACTTAAATAAAAAGGGAAACTTAAAGAAAAGGGGAAACTTAAAGAAAAAGAGGAATGTCTAACTTAGTAAGGAGTCTAGCCTTTGGAACTTTCTATTTATGATCTCAACTAGGAATTAAGTAAGGTGTAATTCATTTAAGAATTGTAAGGGAATAATGTGACACTGAGGAGCATTTTTAGGAACACTGTTAGGTGGGTGAGGAAAATAGGAAAATTTAATTAATTAATAAATTGATTTTCTGGTGCAACTAGGGGATCAGGCAACATGTGTACGGGGAATTTTTTTCTAATTAAATAAATGAAAAAGGAATCTAATATGGGTTTGGGAAACTAATCACTTGAAAACTATATAAGAAGGATGCTAGAGGAGGAGTATAGGGGACATCTAGCTTGCGTAACGTTATGATGCCAAAATTTTATCTTGACTGAGTTTTCTCTTGTGGGAGTTGGGATACCCAGCTCAAGTAACAAGTGGTAGCTCAACCTTGCAAGGCGAGCTGGGAGCTAGCATTATCTGGTATTGTGTGTGTGGCCCCTTTGTAGTTCGAGGGGCTTAGGGGGAATAATAGTACCCCTAGCGTTGGCTGGGAGGTACCGGTGAGGTCTCATCGGTCGACAAGTGGAATCTGGATGGAGAAAATGTGAAGGACAATGTCTACGAGATCATCGCCTTTGGATTCGGTACGCGTATTTAAATTTGGTTATATTTCAGTCAAATTATCCTGTCTATGAGATTATAATGATGATGAAGCATTCTAGTTGACGCTATTTTATCTGTTCATAGTAATTATTTAAATCTAAGATTTTATTAAGTTTGTAATTCTATTGTTCAGTTAACTATAGTAAAGAAGTGATATTATTATTCGGTTTGTATTTTTTTTTCCAGTTAAGTATAGTTTAGAATTGATTATATCGTTGTGTTTTTGATTGATTAGTATTAGAATTCTGAGATGCTCTTGAGCTTAACATACTTTTGATTCTCGCACAGATTTGAGGAGTCGATCCATATCTCTTAGTAAGTTTGATAAATAATGTTGTATGGGAATTTAGGTATTGAAAACTAATAATCCATCTTAATAGTTTTAATCTACAATTTCCGAGTTCAAAGAATAATATCACTATTTTCGTAACTCCATCGCTAGGGAATTGCATTGCAAGAGAAAAGTAAATGACTACTCAACGTCAGCACATGCTCTGCAACTCCTCTAAGAATAATTTCATTAACTCTTAATGAAATCCCAAACTATAACTGGATTTACACAAGTTCAAAATCCTCAGTTCATATTCTTTACAGTAACCCATATCCACAATCTTAATGGTAAAATCTGAGTTTACACCCAAGCACGATGGAATAAACTTAAACAACCTAGTCCTGTACTTGACTACCAAATTATCCCCCAAATTTTCTTCAAGGAGATTGAATGAATCATGCCCATAGAACTTCCTCGAGTTGACTCTAAAACTACCAAATCTTGGTTAATTTCTGTGTCGATCTGATGCCTCGATTCGGTGGGTTTCCTCATTTCAGTCGCAGCCAAAATTTTGATTTCCCCCCACCAACGAGCTTACAGTCGTGCCTCTGGTAATAGACATCGTACACAGTGTTAATGGGCACCCTTATTAGCTGGTAGTGGAAAGATAATCATTAAAATAAACACTAGAAAGGTATCCTTAAACTTGACTTCCCACGAGATCTGTATTTTATCCGCCAAGATTTTAATTATCCTCATATCCTTCTTTACACTGAGTTTAATTAATCTTGCAAAGTTTTTATTTACCCTTAATACTACACAATGATTTTTATAAAACACACAGTGATTTGATACCACCCGAGACTCTAACCACTCACACAAAATTTAAAAATTAATGGTTAAGAGATTTATTATGCCGAGATTGATTTATTTCATGCAGAGTTTTATTTCCCTTTAAAATAACTACAACAAGATTTCTTGAGCGATCAGATCAGGCAGTGTTCTGAATTTCAGAACGTTTTAGGTTATTGTTATAGCAACGAAGATTACTACCAACAACCTACTATGGCAGAGATGTCAGGTTGGAGGCGATTTTTGTGTTTGTCAGAATTTGTGTGTACCTCAAGGGAGGGTGCATGTGACAACTAGTACACACTTCACCCTTTTTCTAGATTGTTAGAGTAATATTTATCTTTATGATTGGGGAACTGCAAGACTCATTTACTACTGGAAAGATTCAATGGAATCAAGCAATTGTAATTTCTACAACTCCTTTAATTACGTTCTGGCAGGATACGAGTCGACAAATTAATAACCCTTTTTCATAAGTTGTCTTTCCTTAGGGCGTTTTGTTCCTACATGTTTAAAAATTGAATTTATTGTTTAGAACTGAGTTGTTGATCCTT
Organism: Picea engelmannii; assembly: GCA_009831015.1. Classification (NCBI taxonomy): domain Eukaryota; kingdom Viridiplantae; phylum Streptophyta; class Pinopsida; order Pinales; family Pinaceae; genus Picea; species Picea engelmannii. Next base: position 660,446 of record ML777885.1, read on the forward strand.
AAGGTCTTTATAATCTACATTGTGTTTGAGCCCCTAAGGAAATTTTGAAAGCATTTGCATGAGTATTCTTATTGAGGTTCGATAATCTCAATTTAGCTAAGAGAATTATCACTTATTTAAAGAATTTATTGGTTAGAACCATTCACCTATGCATTAAGGTTAATGTAATTGATGCACCCAACCCTTGTATCTTTAGTATTTTCGGTAGCGACATTGGGAACATTTCTTGTTTGCAATTATTTCTATGTTACTTTAGCAACGTTTGGAATTTTTTGAGTAGCCCAGTAAACTTTTAATATAAGGAATGTGTTAATTAATTAATAATGGTTGTGATATTGAACAATGTGTTAAGATAATGACCATATGGATGGAAAAATGGTTATCTATTTTATTAAGGTTTATTTGTTTATGTTAGAAATCTAATAATGTCTTTGTTTAGGTCAGTGATTCAAAAGTATTTAATGGTTTTATGTTAGCAATTAATCTAAGGATTACCATGATGTATGTGTGATTAAATGAAGGTCCCTGGAAGGTATATCACTTCTCACACCTCGGTTTTTATTTTAACGATTGATTGATTAAATAGCGCACCAATAATTTAAATAGTATTGCACCTCAAGTCTGTATTGCTATAATAATTGTGTATACCATCTCCCTTGTGCGCTTGTAAATTAAGGTTAATTAAAGTATTGTATAAATGTTTAGTTTTATCTGGTTGTGCGCGGTATAGGGCCACTAATGATCGATCGCTGTTGAATATTGTGCGCTATGCAAAATGTTCAATCATTGATTTATAATTCTCGCTCGCTTTAAAGGTTCATGCTACTTATGTCATTGATGTCGGTTGTGTTGGGTTGGTCTAATGATTGTCCTTAGCATAGTAGGCTTGTCTTGATTTTTTTGGGTGGGATGTAGACACATCCTTGTTCCTCAAAAAAGTCACCAGCCTTGAGACCTTAAATGGTCAAAATCGATGGGAACCTAGGATTGAGTGTTTTTTATGTGTCCTGGAGGTCCTAACCTTGCAGGGTCGTACGGGCGGGTAGTCATTTTTATTTTGGTCTGATTGATTTTCGTATGTTGCATCCAATTGCATGATGTGCTAGTATGCCAGGTTTTTATGTTTTCTGTTTCCTAAATTGCATGTGTTGTGTTCATCATCAAGTTGCATTGATTGATTGTTGTCATTGTTACCTTCCTGTAAGAAAAAATATTTTCACTTGTTATGTGACGCATGTTGTTGTAACAACTGGGGTCGTTATAGTTATATGAAAACATCATCATTATCCTTTTACTTAGGCTTCTATTATTAGATCATCACTAGACATATGATATAACACCACGTTTCACATATAATTATAGAATATAATGAGCCTATATGCATGTTATATGCATATTAAATTTTTCCATATGCATTCCAACATATCCTTGTGCACCAAGCATTTTAACCATGACTACAATTGAACCCATATTCCATCTATATTCTTTTTTCATTCACATGCATAGGCATGCCCTTAGGTTAATAGACATATACCTTTTATTTAATACAACCATGAGCTCATAACTTGCCCATATGTTCATGTTATTTTCCCTTTTTCATGAGGACTATCATCGATTCGAAGAACTTATTTTATTTTCTCAACTAGGTTATTTCAACAACAAGCTTCATTTATTACAGGTCAAGTAAATTTACCTTACAAATTTCCCATAAGTCCTTTGATCATGAGGAATTTTCAATAAATGGTTTAGCATTTTTATTTAAGAAGTAATTAATACTGTCAAGGATTCTATCAATCCAACAATTCAATCAGTTTCTAGACTCATACAATCCTGCAATAGGATTCTACCCTTTTTCATCTAGGTTTCACCATAATGTTTGTCAGTATACTCCTACTCCTGGAAGAGTAGTTATTAGTTTGACATAGGAACACCATAACTTCCCCTACTATAATTTCATTCGGGGTTTCCAAGATACAATTTCAATATGCTGTCCTCCTTCTCAAGGAACTTGTGCAAATAATAAATAAACATTTCCAACGTACAAGAACTCTTTCTAACAAGGTTTTCTTGGTCTTGTTAGACCAATCTAGGGACTAATTTTTGGCCCATCCAGACCTAGTGTTGTAGCCTACTATGATACCACTTTGTAACACACCCAACCCCCTAAGTTCCCTTTTAAGGGATGGGGTATTAAAAATTTTCTTCCCTTAACCATATTAGAGTCCTATTTTTTATGGCACCATCATCCTCTACTCGTAAAGAGCTTCCCAATGACTATATTTTTTCTCAAAACTGAGCTCTGGATCGAAATTTATGACTTCCAAAGTTTATCAGCCTCCATTGGCCCGAGTTTCACCTTACTTCCATGTGGTATCCATGTGGCTGCCTATCCCATGTGTCATTCATCCTGGAATCTTCCAATCATCTCTTTTAGGTCTTTATATCTATGATTGTCGTCTAATCCTCAAGTCATTGTGATCATCGGGATTTTACTCTCATAGAGCATCAACACCCCAACACTAAAGTTCTTACGACACTATATAGAGATTTATCCAGATCCGATGATCCCCTAACAAAGCATCCCATGGCTCTAGTTACATTAGCGATTCTAACATGTGTGACGGTTACAACTCATCCTTTTTCCACTCTTAGAACGGACGAGTGAGGTTCATAGAAAATCGAAAATCGATATTGAATCTCCACCCTGAGCCGACCAAAGGTCCATATCCCCTATTAACATCCCTAAAGAGATCAATGACTCTCAATGTGTCATTGATCTTTTTCGTCATCGACATTCTCTAGGTAATACCTAACTTGATGTCCTTTTACCTCGATGACAACACCTTGGACATTGAAAATCCAGATTTATTGGTCTTTATATCTAACAACCAAAATTGAAGCAAAGGTCCATAGGACCTCCGCACCCATCATGGCCCAATATTTCCAGATCGACCAATAAATTAGTGACATTTATCAATACTTATACACACTGACACCCTCATGTGATCACGACATTGTCTCCTCTCTCCTCTTCTGACAAAGATCACAAAAATAAATTATTGAGATCAACTCTCACCCACTAGTAGATAAACGAATCTCATCGTTTTGTTGATAAATTTATCACCGTCGACATTTTGACCGACACATAACCTTATTAACCTTTCAAAATCTGAAGAATGACATAGATCACTCGACCTATGGATCTGGAAACTAGGATTTAGGCATTTGTTCCCAGACTTAATCTAAGGTGGACTCATACTCGGTCCTTTCTACAAATTACAGGATGACATATGTCATCCTCTGAACAAGCTTGGATTTCCACGTCCTGCCACCTATCATGACACATGGTACCCATGATGCATTGTGAACCATCCTTCAAGGTTCCAAATCACCATGACACATGGTTCATTTTTTACTTGACAAGTGGATCACCCACATGATATGACATGGCATACACATCATCACTGAATACTTGGTTCATCCATTCAGGTGTAGACATATGTCATCCTTCAGATGTGCTAGCTATCATGCTAGCATGAAATGTCATGTCGGCTACCACATTGTCCCGTTACATCATCATGATATAACCACCCCTTTATCCTCTTTTAACACAACCATGTTGAACTCATGCCTAATCGATGAATTTTTTTACACCGCACCTACTCACTAATAAATGACCTAGATCATCTCTCTGATTCATTTCATCATAGTGCATCTATTACAAACTCACAAATCACTCTGACTGACCTTCTTCGATGGATGGTGAAGATCTGATTCTTGTCTCTTCAATCAATGACTAATATCGAGGGAAATACCTTAAATGCATTTCCACCAAAATGAGTTTTCTCTCATAATGTCAACCAATTGAATTTTGACATGCGTCATCCATTAGGACACACCAATCTTCCACCCATCCTAACATGTGGCCTTTTCATTGCCTGCCACCTAGGGTGACATGTGGCGTACATGACTCAACACATGGTTCTATCTCAAGAACCCTGAATTTCCTTGACATGTGGCACAGTATCTGCTGGACACATGGCACCATTGCCACCCAACACTTGTCATTCATCTTCTAGGAATTATCGCCTATAGGGCCAAGTCATCATGACATGTGGCGCAACCCACATCACCATATTAATCCCTTTGGTAGGAGATCATTGGTCTAGATCTCCTTTTGTAGTTCCTCCATTCACAACAGATAAATGGTCAAGATCTCATCTCGGACTTCCTCCATTCATAACAGATCAACGGTCCAAATATACTATCCCATAGATATGATGATTATGATTAAACCAGGGTCCCAAGGACCTCCTCGTCGAAAGGGGATGCACTTTCACTCCACCAACCTATCTCGGGATGACATCTGTCAACCCTTGGACATATGCATATCTGAGTTGACAATCCATGTCATCAAAATTTCATCATGACATTATCATTTCCTTTTCCATCTAAGTAATGGTTTCCTAGATCAACGATGGAGGGTTTCGTTCAAAAAGAGTGAGTGATCAATGTATGTCATAGACTCTTGTATTGCAACATTGTTGACACTCCCAACACGACCTCCACTCTGTACCTTAGATCATTGACGACGAGATATGTTGCATCAATGTTTCATATCTCTTCCAAAACACCATCAATCAAATCAAAGATTTTCGTTTTCACTTTGGTTTCTAATGTCGGTGGGCCTTGTACCAACTTTGTTGCTTGGATATTTCTGAAAATACACATTGCCATCAAAGGGTTTAAATCTCTCGATTGGATAGGTCGAAACTTGTGATCTTCCTTGGGTTAAAATAGGGCTTTATGGTAATATAAACTTTTGATTTGGGGACTTCTCCATTTTTGATAATTCTACAGGATCCATTCACATCCTACAATTTGTTAATCACTCTACGACTATCATATGTTGTTCAAGGTGAAAGATGAATTATCTTGCATATATTGCAATATTTACACACAAAAAATAAGGTCTTTCGTATACGAAAATTGTCCACTTTGTCCTTTCTCATGATTTATTGGGTTCAGTAGAAACTATCACAACTCATATAAATTTCACATGCATTCAAGTCATTGAGAAAAAACAGTTTCCATTTAAATCAAACACTCACGCATGAATACATATAAACATATCATGTACAGAATCAACATCATCAAGCAAGCACATATATGGTAAATGATTTTCCAATGCTAACTGACTATGGGTGTTTTCCTTTCCACCCAACCAAGGCATGATACCACCAAGTAATTTTCTACACTCACCTCTCCTAGCTTAGGCCTCTTTGAGGTTTATCATATGCCTTGCAACATCAAGCTTGTGGGATCTCAACTTAGGATAGGTTATTGGGTTATCAGACCAATCCTACGACCAACTCCTTTCTCTAAGACTCCCTTATGAAGTCTCCTCGATTTATTCTTCTGTGGAGATTCAGTTTTTTTCCCTATGCCTTTATTGCTTCCCTCTCTTCTCTTTCCTCCTTCGTGCATTTATTGCATGTTATATCCTGGGGAGGTTCTTGAACTGTCCCCCCCTACCTTCTTTCATAAGGAACCTGAGGGTTAATCATGGGTACTTGTAAGGTCTTTCCTACTATCCTTTGGCTAATAGTTTCTTCTATCCCAGTTAGACCTCCATACTCCCATTCATTGAGGGTGGTTATTTTCTCAACCACCAATCCTCCCTCATTAACTAATTTTCCTTGAAATCAAGGCTAAGTAGAAGTCTGAATATTCCAAAATATCTCAGCAATGAGGTTCGAGTCATCTTGGCATAATGAACTCCCTCTCTAGGTTTCCTCTAGTGGTATCATGGCTAGTACTAAAGGCTTCACCCTCACAGTCAGTTATTGGAATTTTCAATTAAGAAGTAATACATTTATAATATTTACATGTCATTGTATGGAAATCACTAGTTATGATTAATTACATATAATCATAGGTTTAGAGAGGGGGTGTTACATTGGGTCAGGAAAACATTAAAGAGGAAGAAATAGTTTATCAATTCAAAGAGATAATGGACATATAACAATAACACTCTCCTTCCTCTGACGTTGGTTGGGAGGAAGAAAGTAGTAATCATGTCTTGCATTGAATCTCATGTTTTTCAAAGTCGTTATAATTCTAGGAGTTTTTTTCAAGCAAACAACAAGAAAGAATGCATGTAATGCTTATTATATAGTTTGTTTTGAACTACTCTTTGTAACAACAAAGTACCTAGTTTTGTTTTTTGAAGCATTGTATTTCCTTATGCATATGTTTTTATCTCTACTACAACCTTCTTATGATAATATAGAAAAAAAAATCCGGTTCAAACAAAACGTTTATGTAATTTCTCTTAAAATGCAAAGATTTATAACCTAAATATACACATTTACAAGATATGTTCATAAACAAATTATTTGGGAAATGTGACAAATAAATCAAAATGAATAGTTATCTCAACTAAACTAGTTAGAAGGTGCTAGAGATTAGGTTGTTTACACTTGCTCTTTGCAATTTCCAAAGAAAGTAATAAATTCACCTTTCTTATTTGAACATCATTAATACATGGAAGAGACACAATATGCATTTAAATTCAACACACATGATATAAATATTGAAGAAAATGTTGATTTTGAGGCTTAGATTAATATTGAAAAAGAATTTCTTCCAAAAAATAAAGGAAAGGGGGTAGTTGTTAGGGACCTAACCCCTCACGTAGGTAGAATAATATATTTCGATGTAATAAAGGTCAATATTAATAAGGCCTAGCAATAAGGAAGAATAAGTCAAATGTAAGAATACCTAATAGAAGCTTCTGCTTCTAGAAGGATCTTCCTCTAGATGGTTCTTTTGATAGACACATTTAGTATAAATAGGAGTCAAGGGTATGATAAATTTTCTCTTGGATATTATTGTAATAAAGATCTACTCTGATGGAGGTTTCCCCCTCAAAGAGGCAAGTGAGAATTGCTCTCAGTAATCAAAGTGCTCTTTCTGGTGTTATTATGGTATCATTTTGGTATTATTGTGGTGTTGCTCTGGTTATATTGTTGTTCATATTCCATTTCTAGCATTTTATTTTTGTTCTGCATAATTTTTATATCTAGGATATTACAAGTGGTATCAAAGCCCTTTCCTCGACAAAAAATTGTGGGTTTCTTTTTTTCAGGGTAGAGACATATTCTGACATCTTTAAGCTACATAGATCTATCGTTACATGCATAATCCCACGGTCGAGGATTCATACACCCAAGAAATACAAGTGGTACTTAAGCGCACATTTGTTGGACACCCTTGTAACCCATGTTGGTACCCCTTCGAGTGGTAGTGCATCAGATATCACCTGTATACAGATCGACCTAGATTTTCTGAAGCCCTCTTTAGATAAACTGATCAGCCGCCTGACTGCTATAGTTCCACTGAGAACAACACTCAGGAAGATACTCTCTAGTACCTCGGTAGTCGGGTAGTATGACTAAGGGAACGATCTAGCCTCCTTAGTTGGTACCTTGAGATATTGGTCCGAGTACTACTGTTGGACCCTACACATATATCAAAGAGCTATAACACAGGGCAAACCCTTGTTTGTAGAACCCTTGAATACCTAACCTTTGGGGATGGAAACAAAAAACAAAACATACAAGATATATTGTCGTGCAACTGTGTTCGAGTTTCCAAATCAATACACATTTATTCTTGATTAAGAATTTGGGTATTTCATCACTACAATATTCTTTAGACTGGAGTATAACTCCGTAGGTGTAAAAAAAAAAAAAAGCTTAGATTTTGTTGCACCATTATTTGAGACCTATTCCATTGGATTTATCTCTTCACCCTTATCACATTCATACCTATCATTTTTCAGAAAATGTTTTTACCCCACCCGCCCCTTTTATGTTCCCTCGTTATCATGGCCCATACTCATAGCCAAGACTTGGAAGCTCGCTTGAATACCTTGCAATCTAATTTCACAGAGACCCAACAAGAGGTGAGACAGCTCAATGCCAATATTTCCACCATCGATAAAAACATGCATTCCTCCATCGTTGCCTCAATCGAGGAACTCAAAGAAGACCTCAAACAAGACATTACTACCCAACTTGAATCTGTCACTTCAATGATCTGCACCAAGCTACATATCCCCGCAGATCCCATTTTATCTGACCTGCCTTTGCATATCGAAGAAAACACTTCCTCTCATTCCCATAACTTTCATCCCCATCACTTTCAGCATGACCTACACCTTCCACGTGTGGATGTGACAAAATTTGATGGCTCGGATCCCACTGGTTGGGTAATTCAAATGGAACATTATTTCTCTTTGTATGGCATTACAGATGAGTTGGCCAAACTCCAGTATGGTGTTCTCCATCTAGATCAAGAACGTTGGCAATGGTGGCAATGGACAAAAACTACCTGTAAAGGGCATGTTACTTGGACACACATTGTGGTAGAGATTTATGAATGCTTTAACAATGACACTAACAATTTAGGTTGTTTGACAAAGTTGAAACAATTTGGCATAGTGGAAGACTTTATAGATGATTTTGAATGACTAGCTTTTCATATAAAGGGCATGCCTGATGCTTTTTTCCAAGAATGTTTTATCAGTGGCTTCAAGGATGAGATTCGTGCCCATGTCCTCATGGCTCAGCCTTAGAGTTGGGTGGAGGCTACTAATACAGTTAAGGAAGCACAACAGGTTGTCTCTTCTCAAAACCGAAAACCCTCCTTTATTCCTCACACTAAACCAGTAAATTCCACTCCTCCTTATACTCCACTCAAGATCCAACAATTGACCAGGGCCGAAATGGATGAACGCCAACTCAAAGGCCTTTGTTATAATTCTGATGACAAATATTTTTTGGGACACAAGTGTAAGGAACAAAATCTTTTTATGGCCATCTCGGAGGATGTTTCAGAAGAGGATGTTGAAGCTCCGCTTGTGTCAGTGTCACTTGAACCCACTGACATAACCCCTCCCTTAGACCCTCCCGAAGTCGAACTAGTCATTTCCATAAATGCTCTCACTGACTTCTCACCTCCCCAAACCCTCAAGCTAATTGGCTACATCAAGCATAGAAAGGTCATCATTCTTGTTGATAGTGGAAGAACCAATAATTTTATTCATCATCGCATTGCCCAAGAATCTAATTTCTATATCCATGCATTCAATAATTTCCAAATCATGATTGCCAATGGCGGGTCCATGAAATGTGGAGGGCATTGTGAAAGTGTGTGTCTCCAAATTGGTGACTACCACCTGAAATCTCATATGTTTGCTATCGACATGGGCGGTTGTGAAATTTTGTTGGGTGTAGACTGGCTAAAGACTTTGGTTCCCATTCTCATGGATTCTAAGGAATTAACCATGCAATTCGACCAGGAGGGCCAAAAATATAAGTTTCAAGGCATCATCGTCGGTTCCTCTGAGATCATTGGTTCTCATCGCATGGAAAAGATTCTAAAAAAGGTCATTCTGGCGTTATTTCCCAACTCCATGCCTTACAAGCAATTGAGACACCCTTTTTGTTGCAGGACCTTCAATCCATATTCTCTAAACATCAAGTGGTTTTGTGCACTCCCCAGGGACTCCCTCCTTCCTGTTGTTTTCATGATCATTCCATTCCCCTTATCCCAGGAAGCCTTCCTCCCAATATCCATCCCTATCGTCACCCTTTTTCCCCCAAAAAAAAAATGAGAAAATGGTTCAAGAACTGCTTAACGCAGGTGTTATTCGCCCTAGTACGAGCCCCTAATCTTCTCCTATGGTCATGTTCCTTAAGAAATAAGGTTCTTGGCACATGTGTCCTGACTTCCGTGCCCTCAACAAACTCACCATTAAAGACAAATTTTCCATTCCTGTCATTGATGACCTCTTGGATGAATTTAGTGGAACCCAATTCTTTACTAAACTTGATCTTCGTTCTGTCTACCACCAGATCCGTACGAAAGAGGAAAACATTCCTAAGACTTCCTTTAGAACTCATGAGGGCCACTATGAGTTTTTGTTGATGCCCTTTGGCTTGTGTAATGCTCCCTCCACTTTCCAAAGCCTCATGAATCATGTCTTCCGTCCTTTTCTTTGTCATTTTGTCTTATTTTTCTTTGATGATATCCTCATCTATAGAAAAACCTAGATAGACTATCTTTCTCATGTGCATTGAATTCTCCATATACTCTCTCAACAAGAACTTTTCCTGAAACAATCTAAATGTGCTTTTGGCGCCTCACAAGTCGAGTACTTAGGTCATCTTGTTGGAAAGTCCGGTGTCAGGGTGGATCCTAAAAAGATTGAAGCTACGCAAGATTGGCCCGACCCAAAGACTCTAAAAATCTTACATGGATTTCTAGGCTTAACAAGTTATTATCACAAGTTTGTTAAGAATTACTGAAAGATTGTGGCACCTCTCACTATAGTCCTTAAAAATAATTCTTTCACTTGGACTCCAACAGTTGCTCAAGATTTCCAAACCTTGAAGATGGCCATGTGCACCACTCCAGTCTTGGTCGTTCTTGATTTCACAAAGACATTTTTCCTGGAATGTGATGCTTCAGTGAAAGGAATTGGCATTGTCCTTATGCAAGAGGGTCAGCCCTTGGCCTTTACCAGCAAACAACTCTCTAAATGAAATTTGGGCAAATCAATCTATGAAAAGGAAATGTTGCCTATGCTGCATGTCGTTGATCTTTGGCACCCTTATCTATTGGGGTAACGCTTCCAAATTAAGTCAGATCATCAAATCCTCAAGTATTTTCTGGAACAACGCATTTCCTCCTGAGAGAAACAAAAATGGGTGACTAAGATCTTTGGATATGATTATGATATCATTTACAAGAAAGGGAAATACAATGTGGTTGCAGATGCACTTTCCCAAAAATATGAAGATGAAGGGTCCCTTTTTTCTCTCTCCTTCATTGTACGAGATTGGCTCCAAGAAATTCGCCAGGAATGGATACACGATCCAAAAAGTTCGCATCTCATACAACAATTGCAATCCAATTCTTGAGTTTCCCTAGGGTATTCTTGGATCCATGATGAGCTTCGATACAAAGGTCATTTGTAGTTAATTAAACAACCAAAACTTAAATCCATCATACTTTGTGAGCTTAATGCTACACCCACAACTGACCACTTTGAGTTTACCAAAACCTATGACAGGGTCAAACATTCTTTTTTCTGGGATGGTATGAGATAGGACGTTCATAATTTTGTGTTTGAATGTGATAAGGGAGAAACAATCAAATCTCATGGCACACTACAACCGCTTCCGATTCCACCTACTATTTGGTGGGATATCTCTATGGATTTTATTGCAGGCTTACGTAAATCGGGCAATAAATCATTCCTCATGGTGTTATTTGATCATCTTTCTAGGTTTGTTCATTTATGTGCTCTTCAAAACCCCTTTACAACATCCACTATGACTCAACTTTTCATGGATCAAGTCTTCAAGCTTCATGGCATGTCGCATTCTGTTGTTTCTGATCGTGACACAACTTTCACCAACAATTCTTGTCAATAACTATTCAATATATAAGGCACCCAATTACATCTTAGTACAACTTATCATCCCCAGAATGATAGTCAAAATGAAGTTGTCAACAAGTGTTTGGAAACATATTTGAGGTGTTTTTCCTTGGAAAATCAAAATCAGTGGGCTCAATGGTTACCACTAGTTGAATGGTGGTACAACAATTCATACCATACAGTGACCCAGATGACTCCTTTTGAAGTGGTATATGGACAAAATACACCTTCACTTCTATCATATTTGCCAGTGTCTCGAAGGTCCAAGCAGTTCACCAAATGCTTACAGTTCGAGAGGCTATTCTCCACACCCTCAAAGAAAATTTAGTCATGGCCCAAAATCGCATGAAGCAACAAGAAGATCATGGTTTCTCTGAACATCAATTTGCAGAAGGGGATCGGGTGTTTCTTCAACTGCAACCTTACTAGAAAAAATCCCTCAAGGCTGACCATTGTCAGAAAATGGCACCCAAATTTTATGGTCCTTATACCTTTCTCAAGCGTGTGGGACAAATGGCCTATTAGTTAGCTTTGCCCATTCATTCTAAGATACATATTGTTTTTCATGTTTCCTGCTTAAAGAAGGTGATTGGAACTAAGTTCCAAACTCAAACCAACCTTCTCGAATAGGACGAAGAAGGATTTATTTGGCTACAACCACAAGCATTTTTGGACCAGCGTGAGTGTCGCCTACATCAGTGAACCATCAAGGAAGTGTTAGTCCAGTGGAAAGATACAACCCCAACAGATGCCACTTGGGAACCAGCTACCATTCTGCAGCAATTTCCACATCTCAAGCCTTGAGGACAAGGTTGTTTTTAAGGAGGAGGACATGTTAGGGACCTAACCCCTCACGTAGGTAGAATAATATATTTCGATGTAATAAAGGTCAATATTAATAAGGCTTGGCAATAAGGAAGAATAAGTTGAATGTAAGAAGACCTAATAGAAGTTTCCGCTTTGAAAAAAATCTTCCTCTAGATGGTTCTTTTGATAAACATATTTAGTATAAATAGGAGTCGAGGGTATGAGAACTTTTGTCTTGGATATTATTGTAATAGAGCTCTTCTCTGCTGGAGGTTTCCCCCTTGAAGAGCCAAGTGAACATTGCTCTGAGTAATCAAAGTGCACTTTCTAGTGCTATTCTAGTATCATTTTGATATTATTGTGTTGTTGTTCTGGTTATATTGTTGTTCATCTCAAATTTCTAGCATTTTATTTATGTTTTGCATACTTTTTATATTTGGAATATTACAATAGCTCCTAAAAGATCATTTAAATATGGATGAAGTTAATAGATAAAATGGACATATCCTATAATAGGTTCAAATGCTGAAGAACTCATTGAATGTTCATGGTGTCAAAATCAAAGGAGATACACCATATGCAAGGGAAGGTAGTAATACAATCCAAATAAGTAGATGAAATTACCCGAGGCTCATAAATGTTCAATTCAAATATTGGACAGTGAATAAAGGAAATCATATTGAATATTTAATATTTACCCATCAAGAAACATGTTGAATGCATGTTAGATGTTGAGAAATACAAAATAATCGGTATTATGAAAACTATGTATTTTGTGGCTATAAAATATTTATCTTTCAAATTGTATAAAGACTTATGTGACTTGTATATGTACAAGGGAACACATAATATGTTTTTAATCAATGAATATTCTTCATATACTAACGTTACATCTGGAAAATAGTCTTTACTTGTAGCAAAAAATGTTTACTATAAAAAAAAATTGAGGATTGGATGAAAGAACGGATAAAATAATAGAGCAACACTTTATTGTATATATTACATATTTAATGGATGGAGGAAGAGATCCACATGAAATAAAATGTATTCATCTTTTGAAAATCAAGGATAGTACTACACATTTAGTGTATGAATCCATATCACAATTATTATTTGAAATGGATTTATTAAAATATAAAATGGTGGGATTCTGGTTAGATGGAGCTTCATCTATGAAAGATATTCATGAAGGTTCCGCTGCTAAGTTGCTTCATGAAGTGCCTCATTTGTTATGCATTCATTATGTAGCACATTGTGAGGCAAAAGCTATAATAGAGACTTCAAATTATTTCTTCT
>ML777885.1:674760-728023 GCA_009831015.1 Picea engelmannii
AGCATGGGCAGTGAGATCTCTGAGTCTGGGTGGACAATGTATTTGGATCCGTCTGTAGATAGCTGGAGAGATAAAAATGCAACCAACCAGTTTGATATTGAGCAGCAACAGAAGAAAAATTCTCAGTACACAGAGGATGCTGCAAAAAACCCAAATTATGGGTATCGGGAATCGGGCATTACAGGCAAGGAGGACTCTTCCTTAGCTTCGGATGCGTCGTCTGGTCCCCAAAACCTGCCGCTGCCTCTCTCTCTCCCTGAGCAGGATATTGAGTTTGAGCAGGACCGGCAGGCCGCCGGATCGTACTCCTTAGTTCCTAGAAGAAAGAGAGGTGCTCATGTTTCTCATGATAAACATGAGGATTTAGAATGCACGGCATCTTGTTCTTTGAATGTCACAAGGAATAAATTGAGAAAAGTGAATAAAACAGAGGATGAACATGAACTTGCTTTATGGCTCCAAGACACGGCAAGCTCTCATATACACAAACCAGAGGTATGTCTTAGCCATTTTATATAGTTTTGTTGTATGATTGTTCCTCGCATAATGTCGCATAGCAACAAACCTGTCTGCCATTTCTATTCTTCAAAGGCCGAAAGGCACCAGTAGTTTCAGAGACAACAGACAATACGCAAAGAAATATATAGCAGACAGTGATCTCAGCAGCAGTCTAGAGCTTAGATTATGGCAAATAAATGTAGATATGTTGATTATAAATCCAAAGGTATATGTTTATGTATATAAGATAAAAGGTTTGAAAAGAGATCGAGGAAGGAAATACACTTCACGGGAATATTCTCAATACTATAATTCCTCTAAGACCGTTGTAGTTGTTTTCTGGGGAATTATAAACTGCTCTGGTTTGGTTTAATTTAAACTTTCCAACACACACATATAGCAGAGTGGTGTTCTGGAAAGTGAAGTAAATATAAAACTGAACCTGCAGCTACATGTCGAAAGCCTGGGTGATATTGAGGTAAAGGACCCGAAAACCTAATTTCTCGAAAGCCTGAGTGATATTGAGGTAAAGAACCCGAAAACCTAATTTCAAAGATATGTTTTTCTCTCATCCTGGGGCGCGCATGGGGGAGTGTTTTGGTCGTGTGAATAGACATGTACTGAAAGTAACAATGAAAATGAGAGCAGAGAGACTGAAGGATTTTTTTTCGATCTGATAAATTACTGGGTATTTTTTGATCTGATAAATTACTGGGTATCAGTTTAATACAATTAGAAGTAATATCTTTTCTTTTACACTCGAGAGGTTAATCCTAACGCCTATGCAACGCAAGATTAGTGGTGCCTGAGAATTATTGTTTTTGGCAGGTACATGAGATTGGTACGACTTCGGAAATCGTGTAATCCCTTTTACCTATGGAGCGAAGGTACGGGCATCCTCCATAGCTCCAGACACAAACTCTCAATACTATTCCCATGTTGCTGGTAGTCAATTTGTATTATGATTTATCTTATCTGGAAAGTTGGAATATTGTAGGTCAGATCTAAATGCTCACTGCAAGCTTTGCTTCTCAGCACTTCTGAATTTGTCTTTTGGTTTCTGTAATGGCTTTGTAGATCAGTAGAGAAAAGTTGTGGGGGGGCTCCATTGACTAAAGCAAGATAATTGTAATGAAGTCTGATTGCATTTGGTAATTTGTGTTCAATATTATGGGTGACACATTTCCTTGTCAGTTCGACATATTGGGAGGAGAAAAGCAGTGGTTTCCAAGATATTCTCTGTAAATGAAAGAAAGAAGAAAATATTGACCAACCGTGTAATTCATAAGCCTCTCGACGCTCAGAGGACCAGCTGAAGCCATCGTTAGCACATTGGAGCAGCCAAACCTCAACGAAGTGAAATCCCGCATGATCCCTAATCTCTGTCCTAACTAATTGCGAAAGGAATGTTTACTTCTACTTGAATTTACCGTAATGATATTGAAGATTTATTTCTAGCAAGGTAGCAATGTGTTTATTTATTTTCTAAGTGAGCATCGTTTCTATTGTAAGTATAAAATCCACGTATCTTACACAGTAGTGATCATTGAGACGTACAGCTTGGGCTACTGAAGCAATGAACAAGGTAATCTGGGATGTCAACAACTTGGTTGAAATCTGAACTTTCCATATGGTGAATCTTATTGTTTTCAAGGAAAAACGTTTGCATTTTTAACGATTGTTTTGATTGATAAACGTTCATAATAATGGATGAGGATAAACATAATTGGGCAAGAGTACCAGACGATTTAATTTGCACAGATTATATATATATATATATATATATATATATATATATATATATATATATATATTCGTTCTTAATCATGTATATGTATGTGTATGGTGTTTTTCGTTTTCTATTATTATTTTTAAAAAGACTTTATTTTCTTCTTAATATGTCAATATGAATAATAATTCGTTAATGTTACAGCTAACTATGTAGAACATATAATCAACCATGTACGTCATTAATTAAACATATAAATTAATGTGCTTAATTAACGATATAAGTACTACCTAGACATTGAAAATAAAATAAGTTAGTGAATCATAGTAAAATTGTATATAGGAAAAAAACATATATAATATATTCAAATAGTACAAATCAGAACATTGTGCTATGAATAAATGTGCTATGAATAAATAAATGAGAACAATGGGTTATAAAGAACACTATAAATCTAGAATCTAGATCATGCACCACCACCTTTATGACCATTGTCATTGTCAATGCACCACCACCTTTATGACCATTGTCATTGTCAGTTGCACTAAGTCTTCATTTTTAGGATGGAACCAAACATCCATATCACAGAAAAAACATACATTAGCCATAATCACTTATACAATTAAAATTTAAAATCAATTTAGTTCAATTTTAATACAAAACATATATGGACAATATATTAAAAATCAAACTATGGAGTAAACATGTTAGTGCCTAGGACACTATGAATGTCACATGTCACTAGGAAACATGAGATCAAATGATTCATTAAAAAAACATGATTATCATTAAAAAAGTAAATGGAATGATCATAAAATTTATATAGATTATATAAGAAAAAAAACATGTATAATATATAATGTATTCAAATAGTGCAAATCAGAATATTGTGCTATGAATAAATAAATGAGAGCAATGGGTTATAAAGGAACACTATAAATCTACTATCATGCACCACCACCTTTATGACCATTTCCATTGTCACTTGCAAAAAGCCCCCATTTCTAGCATGGGAGCAAACATCCATAGCACATAAAAACATTAGTCATAATCATTTATGTAATTAAAATTTAAAATCAATCTAGTTAATTTTAATACAAAACATATATGGACAATATATTAAAATTTAAACTATGGAGCAAGTTCTTGTGCATCATTAAAGGCAACTTGTATATACGGAATCAAAATATGCACACCCATGCTAGTGCCTAGGACACTATGAATTTCACACTAGTTTCACAGAAACATGAGATCAAATGATTCATAAAAAACATGATTTTCATTAAAAAGTAAATGAACATTTAAATTTCAAATTATATACACTTATTTGTATTGATTCATAGCTTTACAATATACGGGACACTTGATGGGCATGCATCATGATGAAAAATTGTTTGGTGTCACTCATGTGCCTACATGATACTGCCATTGACAACTCCCTATAGCTAGACCTTTGTGTGAAGTCATTAAATTTACACATTCACGTAAGTAAATACACAATAATGGTTGTTTCATCAATTGATGTATAACTAGATTTCATCATTGTTTCACAAATTGTACCTCTTCAACTAGAAATTGAGGTTGAGATCCCATCTCTACAAGGGTTACAATAGGTTCATTTTTGGGCTCAATTTCAAGTTCAATATCTTCCGCAACACCATTTTCTTTACCCTATAGAACAAGAATGGGAAATATGTGAAGAAATTTATGATGAAATAACCAATTGTAAATATGTAAGAACATAAAAAATATATATTTGAACTTCTAGAATCCAACCATATATTAACCAAGTCACCTCCATACATTGTAAGTGCACAAGAATCCTCTAAATTAAGTCCATATCATCAAGTAATGTAGATATTTTCATTTTACTAAAAAGAAAAAAATATCAATCAATGTGTCGATTCTACACATATTCCCATAATCAATTAATGACTAATAATAATAATTTAAGGATGCATAATTGTACAAAACTATACGTGGCCTTTATGATGCAACCTACTTCTCTCTTGCAAGTAAAAATATGCATCACAGAGTCGCACAATGTACTATAGTACATCCTAATGGGATAAAATATTAGCATATCAATGTCCACCCATTCCACATTAGGGTACAACTAAAACATGTGGTGGCCTATATCTCTCCCTAGATAATGCAACTAAAACATTTCCCAATGTAGTGTGCAACATTATTACCCATCACATCACTTGCATCAACTCCAAACTTGGGTGTGTCTACAAACTCAAGTAAAATAATACTCACCATATAAATCTGTCACAAGATTGGATTTCATATGTAACAAAACCTCACTATATAAATCTATTGTGAAATACAATGGCACCTCATCATGGTTTGTGAACATACCCCATGCTTTGATAAATATGTCATACAAATAAGGTGCTTCAACTTCAAGCTTAAGATCTTGTAGTTAAAGTGGTTTCCCCATCAGAAAATCAAGGGGGTATCAAGTAAGATATCCCTCGTTTCATGTCCCCTCATGGATGCTTTAATTGAATCCCACTTATCATTCCATGGAACTTGACACTAGTTCCTCACAACAATATCATTTCAAAGGGAACTTTATTGTCCAACCCTCCTATATGGTGTCAACAATTGATGGGCATCCATGAGCATCATTATCATTTATCAACTAATGACAATATCAACTTGAATGGTTATAATCTCCCTACAAAAACATTAGAACTATCCCAAAATCTCCTCTAAGCTAATGCACATCATGCCATTTTCCAATGGCCAGGAAGATGTAGGATGACCTTGAAACAATAGGGATCTCTGCAAGTTAAACATAAAAAATACATTAAAATTCATATTTTATCATGAAATCAAATATTCAAAATTAAATATATCCATAACTTAACAATAATTTCCACAAAATACTTGTGTCTTGTACCTCATCACTAGTTGATAATGCATATGCAGTAGATGAATATAGTGTATTAATTCTTTGGCTATCACTAATTTTCTTTGGATTACTAGATGGTGAGGTTCCTATGAAAGTAAAAAAAATATTATTTATAATGGTAATAACTCATACTTGCCAACAAAAAAAATATTTATAAATAATAGTCTTCTTGTAGGTCAGACGAAGCACTAACACAAGATATATGGGAGCATAATATTAAGATTGTTTAGATCTCCATGTATCATGCATAGATGGAATCCATTATGTAGTGCACCTAGAGAAATGACCATTATAAAACCAAGATGAATTAGATGGATGGACTTTATAACTTGTCATTCAATCAATTTAAACTAAAAGAATGGAGCAAAAACTTGGAAATGCTTATGTTGCTAGTTTTTTTCTCAATCATATATCAACAATTCATCTCCAATCCTCTATAGCAAAGGATTGGATAAAATATGGCAACATTTCTTCTTACCAATACATGATTTAAAATAAAATTGGCAGTGTAAATATTTCTAGTTGATTATTCTAAATTAACCAAACTCAACAAAAGTCAATAATGTTTATGCTCTTAATTTTATCTTCAACCATATATCAATGCATAAATTTCAATCCTCTATGCATTACTAGAGGATTGAAAAAACTGTGAGAGAATTATGCTTGCAGATACATGGTTGGAAATGAAATTGGTAGTGTAAAAGTTTTTAATTTATTAATCTAAATTTTTAAAAAAATGACAATGTCACATTTTGAGTTTTGTTTTCAACCATGTATTAATTAATAATTTTCAATCCTCAAAAATATGACATCATTTCTCTTATCAATATGTGGTCGAAATAAATCGACAATGTAAATATTGTTGATTGATAAAATACAAACAAAAAATTAAATAAATTACATTCATTTTACAATTTATTTAAAAAAAGGACAAATAACCTACCTCTCTATGTAGACGACATGGCATTGCTAATGTGTCCACTTGCTCATAGTTTGGCATGACCCATATGTGTATAAAACTTGGATAGATGACTTTGTTAAATCAATGTTTTAGTGTACTTGATGGTTAAGAAAGGAAATAAAATTTATGTCCACTTGCTCAATGTTTGGCATGGCCCATGTGTGTATAGAACTTGGATAGATGATTTTGATAAATCAAGGTTTTAGTGTGCTTGATGGTTAAGAAAGGAAACAAAATTTCTTTCCACTTGCTCAAAGTTTGGTATGGCCCATGTGTGTATAAAACTTGGATAGATGACTTTGCCAAATCAAGGTTTTAGTGTACTTGATGGTTACGAAAGGAAATAAAAATATCTGCAACTTCTAGATATTTATATAAAATTTTGGGATCTCAATCAAACTCGACACCTTGATGGAGGTCCTAACCCTCAATAAAATGTCATATGTAAATAAAGGGATTAATTAACCCTCATTGAAACTTTAATCAAGGTTCTATTGGATCTAGGACAAACCCTGAATAGAGGGATTGTTTAAGTTCTTGATCAATTTATTAATACTTCGATCAAGTGCTAAAAGTTTACCTTAATTGAGAGTCCACTTATATATTTTTCACCCTTCCATCCTACCAAAAAAGTGTGGCATAGATTCATGGATTCCCTCGTGTATCAATTCTCTAAATACTCAAAAAGAGTAAAAGGATAGCAACAGATTAGGCTAAAAAGAATAAATTATCAATAGAGGCTAATATAAGATGAAACACAAATATCATGAGGAGATGAACAAAACAACTCAAAGGTTTTATCCAAGAAGAAAAGATCAAAATTAAATATTTGGAATGTACGAAGAGAATAATTATGGAATGGGAAGAAGCAAAATGGTGATTCAAAAGATGAGCAATATAATTGGTTAAAGGAGAAATATGCATTTTTTTTCAACATTGTGCAAATTAAAATAAGAATATGAATATTATATGGGAGATGGAGGGGGCTAGAGGGAGGAGAGTAAGGAGGTTTCAAGTCATAGTTTCTTTGGGCATCTCCCATTTTATATCATTGTATCAAGAACCAAGTAGAGCTAATATATATTAAAAGATAATAAAGTTGCCAACATTTTTTTTAAGGTTTATAGATGATGAAACAAATGAAGACTAACATAGGATATATCCAAATAGGAACTTAGAGTAGTGATTAAATTCTTTTAAAAACACAAAATCCTAGGCCCTAATTGGTGGAACAATATTTTATACTCGTGTTTGCATGATCTGTTAAAGGAGGATTTACTTAAAGTGGCATAGGAATTAAGAGTATATGGTCAAACATTGGGTGCTTTAAAATCTACTTTCATAGCATTGAGTCGGAAAAAATGACTCTCTATCCTCCTTTAAGGAGTTCACGCCAATCTCTATTTGTAACTCAATTTATAAGATCATTGCAAGGAGACTAAAGAATTTTTTCTTAAACCACAGGTCTCAAGAAAAGATTGGTTTCCTCAATCATAAATAGAGTCACTATGATTGAAAACAAGAGGCTTATAGTCTCACCATTTCACCAACATGGAAAATATTTATAAAAATATAAACTTATCTCTTTGTTGATGGGAAAAGACTCAACCAATCAAGTCACAAGTTGACTTGGTGCAAAAAAAAAAGTCCCCCAATAAGTCGAGTCGGAGAAATGATCCAAAAGGGATACAAGTCAAGTTGAAAAACAAATTTGGAAGGAATACTAATTGAGTCAAAGGAAAAGAAAGACAACCATGTCAAGTCAAATTGACCAGATGAAAACCAAGTCAAAACGTGGGAAGATTCAGTCAACTAGGAAGGATTGTTGGTCGACTAAGGAAATGAATTCGATCAAGAAAGAACCCGATCATATATGGGTCAAGGTAAATTTAAAATAAACAATTAAAATGTGAATTCGGTGGTCAGTTGTGAATGAAAACCTTTTAAAAATCAGAATTGGTTATCAGTAGGCTGAGAAGAAAGTCTGAGGGTGAATTTAATCACGAACGATGTAGGAAATTTTTTTGGGATGAATTTTGGTGAACCACCACACACAAAAAATGTATGGAAATCGATTGTGTCATTCATGAACAGACAAAATGTTTCAAAAGTCAATTTTTCATTCGACAGTGAAGGAAAATGTTTTGGGGTGAAATTGATAGTTGTAGAATGGAACAAGACATGTATATTGTTCATGGGAAACTAATAAACACCCCATCTATCCTAGACTTCGATATATATGCCATATATGATTTGTGGGAAAAGGAAAACTCCCAACAAAGTCAATAATGTTCCCAATAACTTCTAAAAATGAAATAAAAAAAAACACAAATGAATAGAATGGCTCTATAAGGAGGGTTGTCGATTTGCAACCTCTAAATCAACATATGGGTGTGTTGAACGAGATGCTAGTTTGTTTACCGACCCATGAGAATCGTATTAATATAAAATGAGCTCAACAAATAGATGACATGAAGTATTATTCTCTAAACCATACACAAACAACAATTAATTTATAGTGCACACATTAGCCACTCATGAACAACACAACCTCAAAATAATCACCACACATAAACTCAGAATTTACCCTGGAAACCCAAACAGGAAAACCAACATTCTTTTGGCTTCAGACAGGCTCTTTATTATTCAACAATGGGAAAGTTACATGCTCTCTGGTTTATTTGTATTCTCCTCAGTGACATATGGGCAACCTCTCTACATCATTCACAACCAAAGAACCCCTTTCTCATTGTGGAGATACATGATATAGAAAGTTGATTCCAATGGGAGGATAGTTGGAAGTTCATGCATCCCCAACGCTTCAAATTCTCTCCAGCCCGCTTCTCCTTCTTTTATTTGTTTGTTTTTCTTTTATCCCACGTAGAAAAGGTCTTATGAATATCTCATTATTTATTTTATACAATAATTTACTGCTCAAATTTACATACATTACATACAAAATTTGACATCAATCATGATGGCATGGGGCCCTTCACTCCAATAAGTTGATCTCCTTTATCATCCATAGCCTTAAAAAATTCTCTTTATGATCATCTTGGAGTCTTCTGTCAATAGCCAATTATTCTTGTTAAATATGATTCAGATCACACCTCCCCATTGGGAGGTTTTTTCCCCCCAAAAGGTTCCAAGGATACATGAGGGAACTTTCTTCCAATTTGGTTCCTCTCATACCACTTTGATTCCCTTGCATTCTATCCCTTGAGACCAATATACAACATTTATTTTTGTCCTCTGCAAGTTGTCTACTCTTTGTGTTGCAAAACTATGTCTTCCTTCATGTCATCAATACCATGAGGTGCAAGGTATTCCACAGTGGGAAGAACCTAATGTTCTTTCTCCTCATACAACATGGAGGATTTGAAAAACTACAAATTTGATACATTCACCCCTGAGTTGATCTACATATAAGGTGGAAGTTCCAACCTAAAGGCATTCTCATTCCCTTGGTCAATGATCTCAAATGGTCCATATATAAGGGGCTTGAGTTTCTTTGATGCTACTTGTAGACGTTCCTTACAAAGATAGTCAAAGCTTTTCTTTGGCATGAAATTTATGATCCTCCATGTGTTGATCATGCTTGGATTTATACAATTATTGGCTCTTCTCGAGCTACTCCTGAACCCTATGTTACAGGATAATCCCCCTGCGAACAAGTGGATTTCCTCTTGGATGGTAGATCCCTAAATCCAAGACAGAAAGTGCTATTATGGACACTAACATTCCTTTATCATAAAGCTAAACTATGAAATAAGAAGAGGGAAGAAAGGCAAGTACCTTTTTACCGACATTTGTCCTTGCTCGCTCCAGGGTGATCTTGATCTCCAAGTTCAGTTGAAGATCTTGTGGTATAATGAGAAACAACAACAATACTTCCTACTCTACTATGAATAACTTTATACTGAATCTATAAAATAAACAAGTTCATATACACAAACGTTAAAGGAAATAGGCCAAGTATGAATTTATATTAATGAGAACAAAGTGTTGCTTACAACCATGGATGTAGTGCAACAACTTCACCATGTCCAGACCCTTGCTCAAATAATCCACACACAGAATGTTGATGCTTCAATGATATGTCCCTTATGAGATCATAAGTTATATGATTTACTATGTCTCTCTACCCTATCAATACCATTCATGAGATCATAAGTTTGGCATCTCCAATCTCTATCATGTCATGTGCCTTTCACCATGATAAGATCTCCTTATATAAGATTTGAGAGGCCCAACCACTTGAGATTTCTTTGGGATAAGTTCAAGATTCCTCTCCTTCAATTGTGGACCATCCCTAAGATCATGCCTTGACCTATGATTCAAATCCAACCACCTTCAAAGATTGAGGGGATTCTTCCTTGATTTCCTCCAACAAACCAAATTTTGCCCATAAAATTCCAGTGCTCCCTCAAAAGGGGCACAGAGCATTGGAATGCTCCCCAAGAAGAGGGTACATAGCACAAACTCTCCCTGACAGTATGTAGGGGAGCCCTCCCTTCCAAATTTGACTTCTGAGTGGCTTTTCTAGTGGAAAAAGGCTTGTACTCCTTGTCAATTGATTTCTCCTCTTCAAAACTAGCATTTGAGGTGTCTTAAGTATCCTTATGATGTCCTTACAGAGATGACATAGGAAATATAATAGTGTGACGTTTGTGACACTTTCAACACTTGCAACCAATATGTGACACTTGTAATGATGACACTAGTTGTCATTGCAATGAGTGATTTTGAGGTGTAACACCCTTAGATGTATATTCCTGATATTTTCCATGAATGTGCTTCCCTTATGTTCTTCTCCTTGTACTCTTATTTCTTTCTTTTGTTGTCAATAAACAATATCAAATGGTGAAGGAGGTAGATAACTAAAACAAGTCTCGAAAGGATACTTATTGGTGGAAGAATGAAGTGCTCTATTGAAAGAGTGTTGAACATAGACTAGATGTTCGTCCCAAGTATTTGGATGTTTGTTGTTGTAACCTCTCAAAAATTGCACCAATGCCCTATTTACTACCTCAGTTTTTCCATCACTCTAAGGATAGAAGGAAGTGGAGTACGTCCACCTGGTATCCATTCTCTCTCAAAGTGTTGTCCAAAATTTTTCCAAGAACCAATTGTTTTGATAAAATATGATGGAGATTGGAAATCTGAAGTGTACCCAGACTATTGATGTTAGTGGTAGCATCAAACATGTATTTTTGCACAGGTCTATGTGTCTAGACATGTGGAAATCATATAAAGTCTTATACTCTTGAATTTACTTTAGTTAAAGGAATTATTAAAGTAAATTTATTTTATTAATCAATTATGTAATTAGCTAATTGCATTATTTAAGAAACATGCTAAAAGTACTTAGCATGCAACATGTAATATAAATCTCAAGTGAGTGTGAGAAGTAATATCAACCATAGATCACTTTTCATATTAGAAATAAATTATAGCTCATGATTATAAAATCAAGGCTAGGAGAAGGGGGAATACATTCACACAGATAGAAAAGGAGGGCCTTCGCTAATGTGGAGTCTCCAAGGTCACACTCAGGAATAGAGAAGGACATATGCTCAAGTGCTTGGATCATGAAGGATAATGATTCAATAGGACCAACAATTACACTTGACAATATTTGTGTTGAGAGAGTCGACACATGGAGTATTGGATCACGAAGTAATGTGGTTCGATATCTTGGATAGGTGAAGAAGGAATTTCATATAGAGATCATACAGGTCAAGGAGAAGAGAGAACAAAGGCATACACATGAGGGTGTCAGCAGAAGGAAGCCACAAGAAAGAGTAAGACTGTATCGAGCTTGTCAAATGGACTTTCCATACATATCTATAGGTCATAGTTTATACAATCATGAATATCTGTTGGTCACAGAATGACAAGTCGTAGATGTTTGCAGGTCACAGAAGGGAAAGTCGTGGATTTCTAAAAAAGTGTGCAAGAATTGGTCGAACAATAGGTCAAATATTTCCAGGCTAGTCTGCAGTTGTATTTCTCTCAGTGGGACATTATCCCTATTATGGGAGCCATGCTTTTAGCATAACAAAAACTTTCTAAGCATTGGTTTTCCCTCCAAGATTTTTCTAGGGGTATTTACCCAAAAATTCTAGTGTTCATGTGTGCTTGATTTGGTTTCCTATCTTATGCTTTTGTTGCATGATATTGAGATGAATATTTCAGTAGTGTATTTTTGTTTTTTGAGCTGCTAATCTGATTGTAGTAAGGAAATCACTAGATAACAAAGCACCTAGGTGTTGGAGTAGGATTTTCAACATGGTATCAAAACTCATGCTCTGAAGGGAAGCTTGATCAGTACAAGGGAAATTTTCCAGCAACGGATTATTTCCAAGGTAGTTTATCAGGTCTTAGGGATTGTAGCAACACCATTGAGAGTTGAACATAGATTGGATGGAGAATCCAAGTTCATATCTTGGAAAGAAAGATTTACTTTGGCATTGAAGGAGTATGAACTTTGGGAATTAGTGGATAAAGTAGTTACTCCACTGATAGATCCAACAAATTTAGATGATCACAACAAGAAGGAGATCAAAGAAGAAAGAGTCCTCCCATATTCTATGAAGGATAATCTAATCCCTCACCTAAATGAGAGGAAGACAACCAAAGAGATGTTTGATTCCTTCATAACTTTATTTGAAAGAAAGAACATGAATAGGAAGATGGTCTTAAGGAATAAACTCAGATTGGCTCAAATGTGTAGATAAGATAATTTTACTATAATGTCCCCAAGGCTGAGCCCTGTTGTAAATCATGTTTCTGAAATGAATTGTAATTATGTTTTATAGGCTGGTGAGCCAAGTTTATATAAGCTGGTGAGATTATGTGATTGTTAGGCCAGAGAGTCTAAGTGTTGAAGGCCAAGAGCCTGCTTTTGTATATGTAATCATGCAGAACATTAATAAAAATATAAACATCGCTGCGTGCAGACCGACCACGATGAATGTGTGATGGGGGACTAAGCTTCCATAGAGTGGGCAAGGGATTAGGTGCTTGAAGGTGGGAAGAGGGGCTAAGTTTTGAGCCTAGGGGCTTAAGTCATTGGGGAATAATATTTTAATATTATTCCAAAAGACATTTGAATAATATGTTTTATCCTAAGTTCTTTTGGAAGGACAAGAAACTTCCAAATGGAAGGAATGCATGCAGTTGCATGGGTGACAAGTTTCAACCCAGGCACATGCAAATAAAATGGCTAAGATGAGCCATGTTGGGGGTTCCTTCTCCATTCTACCTAACCGTCTGAATGTGAACTGTCTGACCTCTACAAGAATCCCTCGTGCATCCCTTAAAGCTGAAAAGCCTATGTTGATTTGTGAGATAGCTGGTACATCCTTTTTCTAAATAGTTGGAGCCTGTGCTTGGAATCTCTATACACCTTGTGCAATCTTGAAACCAAAACGATGAGATTATCCCATGATTGTTGAACCAGTTTAGGAAAACTGTGTCTGTTTTTCTAGTTGGTTGTTGTGGCCACGCAGTGCTGGACTGCGAGTGACTTGCTAGCCAGTGTAAGTTCGTGTTAAGCCTATGTATGACATCTTTCTAGGTGAGGGAGGTGATTGTTGTTGGAAGAGGTAGGTTTTCAAGACTGTGAGCAACTCTCTCCAGGTGAGAGAGTTTGTTGGGAAGTGGTTTGTTCCAGAGAGTGTCCAGCACCAGCTGCGGGCTCTGAGACTTCCTAATCTGACTTGTTTCTGAGACCCAGAGAGGGAGGTGTGGCACCGATGGACTGTTCTTGTGAAGGTGTATACTCTCAGGAAGAACATGCATGTGGGGAATGAGAGTTTTAGAGTAGTGGGCGTAAGATGGCATCCTAGGAAGAATCCTTCTAATCATTCTGTGTTGTTTTCCCTATAACCTCAGCCTAGCCTAGGATTCCTTACCTTGGGGTGGAGCTTAGTCCCAACTCGGGGGTGACCCACTGCTGAGCTTGATGAGTAGCGTGGTCTAAGGCTTGGAGGTTCGTGGAAGGCCTGCACATGGTTGGTGGAATTACCATCGTTTCAAAGATAAGTACTAGACCATGTTTTAATTATGTTTTGCATGTCTGTGTATTTATATTTATCATGTATTATTCTGTGCATATGAATTAATGTTAATTCCATGGATTATTTATGTCTACAGTAATTTTTTGTTGACTCTAAGTTTAAATGTGTTTAACCCATTTTAAATGCATGTTATTAATTAAGCATAAAATGATGTTGTTCTGCAAAGTAGCGTCTGCCCAGCCAGTGGGTTGAATGACGGCTGAGGGATTGTTACAGAATGGTATCAGAGTGTTACAGTAAAAAAAGGGTGTTACAGAATGGTATCAAAGTGTTACAGTAACAAAAGGGTGTTATAGAATGGTATCAAAGCCAAGGTTTCGACGCTAAGCCTGGATGGGCCAGATAAGTGGTCTTGAAATGAAATTTTGAGGATAACTTCTGTCTAGAGGACCAATTTCAGACCTTTGCATGTTCTTGAGTATCAGGGAGTCACTTGACCATGCTACAAAGCTTAGGAGGTGTAGCGGTGTTATAGAACCTGCAGCCGGTGTGGTATATGGCCATAGAGAGAGAGAGCTCAATGCATGAAGTGTTGGATCCATAGGATCTATTTGGAAGGAAAGGAGAACCCTCACAACCGTCAGATCTAGAGGAAGTGCACAAGGTTTAAAACCTTTGGAATTGCACAGGAGTGTGGTGATTTTCATGTTTTGTTAAATGACGGGAAAATCTGGGTGGCCAGAATCTATGCACCCAGATATATGGCTAGGATTCCATTCTGGACCCCCCCCCCCCCTTCGTTAAAGGAAGAACGATGAAGGGGGCCTAGAATGGAATCCTAGCCATAGATCTGGGTGTGCAGATTCCGGCCGCCCAAATTTGCCCACCGTTTAACGAAATGCGCAAATCACCACACTCTTGTACAATTCCAAAGGTTTTAAAATTTCTGCACTTCCTCCAGATCTGATGGTCATGAAGGTTCTCCTTTCCTTCTGAACAGATGCTATGGCTCCAACACTTCATGCATTGAGATCTCTCTCTCTCTCTCTCTCTCTCTGTGGCCATATACCACACCGGTTGCGAGTTCTATAACACCGCTACACCTCCTGAGATTTGTAACATGGTCAAGTGACTCCTTGATACTCAAGAACATGAAAAGGTCTGAAATTGGTCCTCCAGACACAATTTCTCCTCAAAATTTCGGTCCAAGACCACTTATCTGGCCCATCCAGCCTCAACATTGAAACCTTGGCTCTGATACCATTCTATAACACCCTTTTGTTACTGTAACACTTTGATACCATTATGTAACACACTTTTGTTACTGTAATGCTCTGATACCATTCTGTAATGATCCCCTGGCCATCATCCAACCCACTGGCCAAGCAGACGCTACTTTGCAGAACAACATCATTTTATGCTTAATTAATAACTTGCATTTAAAATGAGTTAAACACATTTAAACTCAAAGTCATCACAAAATTACTGCTGACATAAATAATCCATGGAATTAACATTAATTCATATGCACAGCAAAATACATGATAAATATAAATACACATACATGTGCCTCAATAATCCAATCTCATCCATAGATCTGAACGCCTCAATCTAAGTCGTTGAAACCTGCACTGTCAATTCTCGACCCCCCTTTTATTTTCTGCCTTTAATAAGAGTGGGGGGGGTCCAGAATGAGCAACTTGTGTGGGTTCCCCAAAATGTTGAAAGGATCTGCATCGTAGATTTGAGAAAATTCTAACCATTGGATTTCTCTTGGAATGGACGTGGACACATGGGTGTGTACCACGTGCCAGTGGGACAAAATAAAAGTGATCATGATGGGACCCGACGATGTCACCATAGGTGATGTGGACCCTTTTGAATGGGCCACGTGCCATTGTGTTTAAGGGAGACAACTGTGTTGTGGGCCCGGAGAATAAAGTAAATTGAAATTTCAAAAGTCGAGGGTTGGAAAGGAAAGAAAGTCTGGAAGTCTCAAGAACCTAAACCTCGAAACCCGGAGTCCCGAAGTCCCGAAATCTTCGGAGACAGAAGAACCATAGCATATTTTAAGGGAGATAGTTGTGTTGTGGGCCCAGAGATCAAGGAAACCAAATTTTCAGAATTCACGGATTGAGGCGATAAAGATTGGGAGTCGCTGCATCATGAACTTCTGGTTCACGAAATTCTAAAAATATCTGGACCGTTAGATCCAACTCATTGAGGATCGTTGGATCCTGTACAAGAAACCATGTATCGGATTTCAGGGATTGTAGCGACAAGAAGTTGGGAGTCACTGCATCATGAACTCTTAGGGATCGAAGACCCGAAACCCAAAAGCAAGTGGGAGAGCCTCGTGGACCAAAACCCCAAAGCCAAAAGTCCTGAAGTCTCGAAATTGTAGAGCCGTCAGATCTCAGAAAACTTTTTGAAGTCAAAACATTTTCTCACTCACATTGGTTTATGAATATTCTGATTTTGTTAAGGGTTTAAGGCCTAACAAACTTCGGTTTACTACATGGTGTGTGTGCAAAGTTCAACGAGTGTTAGGACAGCCGAAAACCAACACCAAGTATGGAATTGGAAGAGGTGCATATTGCCTCTAAAACAGAGGATGAAAGGGTAGCAAGGAATGTCAACCAAGGAGTCAAAGGATCGAACTCTAATGGGCATGGAAGAGAATTGGATAAGGAAGGGCATATAATGAAAATCATTGAAGAATTATAGAAGGATGCCCAGGCTCATCGAGCTGATAGCCGAAAGCTCATGAGGGTTAGGGATTAGCAAGGTGAATTGAACTTAAAGATGTTGAAGAGCCTGGAAAGAATAGAAAGGAAATTGGAGAAGGGGATTGACTCAAGCAAGACAGAGAGTCACAGGACCCCTGAGAGAAAAATAAGATCGAGGAGTGGTAGCAGACATCATCGTCGCTCCCCAAAGCATTCTGGTAAGGAAGCACACAGTAGTTCAAGGCCATCTCCTACCAAAAAGCACAGGAGATCTAGGATGGATGAATTGAAAGGGGAGATGAATAAGATTAAGCCTCCTACATTTGATGGAGAACATAAGAAGGAGGAAGATGTCAAAACATGGTTTCTTGGCATGAGGAAATATTTCCGACTGCAGAATTATTCCTCTCATGCAAAAAGAAGAATTGCAATGTATCAATTGAAAGGAAAAGCATCCATGTGGTGGGATCAGTTTGTGCAGGTGCAACACAATAGTGAGAAAGATATCACTTGGAAGGAGTTCAAGAGGTATTTCGAGAAGAAATATCGGACCAAAAGATACTATGACAGAAAGATGAAGGAGTTCTTCAAACTCAAGTTGGGCAGCATGACCATTGATGAATATGAACGAAGGTTTTTGGAACTATTGAAGTATGTTCCATTCATCAAAGATGAGGCTGTCAATATTCAGAGACATCTGAGTGGACTGTCACCTTCCATTGGTGACAAGATTCAGTATGATGATCCTAAGACTACAGAAGAAAGAATAAGAAGGGAAAAATTCTTATATGAATAGCAAAGAGAAAGGCCTACTTTTCAGAAGGCTTGGGATGATCAAAAGAAATTCAGGAAAGAGCAGAGGCTGAAGGGAAACAAGCCTCCCTTTTTCAGAAATAATCCTCAAGGATATCCATCATTTAGGGAGCTAAGAATGGCTGAAGTGGGGCAACAAAGGCAGAGATAGACCCATTCAGTGTTGGGGCTATAAAGGGAACCACAAATACAGAGATTGTCCCCATAAAAATGAAAAAGCAAGAACTTTCCATAATGTTCAACAAGATGAAATAGTGGAGGACATGGGCAATAGAATTCCAAGGATCTACGTATCCCTGGACAACAAACAAGTTGAATTTCAATCGCACGTGATTGAAGTGGAAGGTATGATTGACAACCAACCATATATTATTTTAATTGATTCAAGGGCTAGCCATAGTTATGTAGATCCTAGGGTGGTGGAAAGTTTGCATTTATCAATAAGCAAACATGAAAGGACTTGGTTAGTGTATTTGGCTACAGGAACCAAGAGGAAGGTCACTGGATTGGTTAAAGCCTATTCGGTAGACATGAATGGATTGAGGACTAAGGCTGAATTGAATATTCTGCCTTTAGGCTCTTATGACTGCTTAATTGGGATGGACTGTTTGGACCAACACCATACCCTTTTGGACTTTCGTAACAAGAATTTTACATGCTTGGATGACGAGGGAAATTGGAAAAAAGTCCAAGGAATCCCCAGAACCATGGCTATTAGAGAAATCTCAGCCATGCAGTTGAAGAAGTGCTACAGGAAAGGCTGTCAATTATTTGCAGCCCATGTGGAGGAAGCATCCAGTGAGGAAGGCTCAAGGATTGAAGACCATGAGGCACTCACAGAGTTCAAAGACATATTTTAGGAGGTACCTAGACTACCTTTGAAGAGAGACATTGATTTTTCTATAAATTTGATGTCTAGTGCAGCTCCAGTGTCAAAAGATCCTTATAGAATGAGTACGCCAGAGCTGAAAGAGTTGTAATTGCTACTTAAAGAGATTCTAAAGAACAGGTACATTCACCCCAGCATCTCACCTTGGGGTGCCCCAGTCCTATTCGTGAAGATGAAGGACGTGACATTGAGGGTGTGCATTGATTTTCGGTAGTTGAACAAGGTAACTATTAAGAACAAGTATCCTCTGCCAAGGATCGATGATATTTTCAATCACTTGAAGGGTGAAAAAATATTTTTGAAGATAGATGTCAGATAAATATATCACCAAGTAAGAATAAAGGATGATGACATCAGCAAGACCACCTTTAGAACAAGGTATGGTCATTATGAGTTCACAGTGGTGTCGTTTGGGCTGTCAAATGCACCTGCTGTTTTTATGTGCTTAAGGAATGGTGTATTCAAGGACTATTTAGACAAGTTTATCATAGTCATCCTGGATGACATCTTGGTGTATTCCAAGTCAGAGGAAGAGCATGAACAACACCTGAGGATGCTACTACAAGTTTTGAGAGAACACCAGTCGTATGCCAAGTTGAGAAAATGCTCATTTTATCAAAGAAAGATCCATTATTTGGGGCATATTATTTCAGAAGAAGGGATCATTGTGGATCTTGAGAAGGTTGAGGCCATCCGAGAATGGTCAGCGCCAAGGAATGTGATAGAAATTAGATCCTTTATGGGTCTGGTGGGCTATTATAGAGGGTTTATCGCAGGGTTCTCAAAGATAGCTCACCCTATCACTTCCTTGCAAAGGAAGGAGAAAAAGTTTCAGTGGAATGAAGAGTGTGAGAACAGTTTCCAATGATTGAAGCAGTTGTTAACTAGCGCTCCAATCTTGAGAATTGTAAATCCAAATATGGATTTCGTGGTGTGCATAGATGCGTGTAAGGAAGGGTTGGGAGGAGTTCTCAGACAAGATGGATTTGTAATCTATTATGAGTCAAGGAATTTGAAAGAGCATGAAAAGAATTATTTCACTCACGATTTGGAGTTGGTAGCAATAGTCCACGCTTTGAGGAAATGGAGACATTACCTTATGGGAAGGAGATTTGAATTGAGAACAGACCACAATGGTCTAAAATATTTGTTTGATCAACCAACTTTAAACGCTAGACAAAGTAGGTGGCTGGAGTTTCTGTGTGAATACTACTTTGATATCAAGCATATCAAGCGGAAGGAAAACAAGGTGGTTGATGCACTCAGCAGAAAGGTGCATGAATTGCATGCTACAACCATTAGCATGTACAGGATGGATATTAAGGATAGAATTTTGGATGCTGCAAGTGTTGATTTGTAGTACAGAGATTTGGTAGCAAAGCTACAACAGAGTGAAAGGCCACAGAAAAGGGAAAGTTACACCTTGGAAACTGATGGATTACTTATGTATAAAGACATAGTGTATATACCCAATGTCCAAGAATTGAAACTTGTGATTCTAAAAGAAATGCATAACGTGACTTATGTTGGACATCCAGGATATCAGAAGACTGTGGCAGCAGTCAAAAGCCATTTCTTTTGGCCAGGTTTGAAGAGGGATATTGCTAAATACATCGCCATATGTATGGAATGACAGAAAGTTAAGGCTGAGCATAGGCACCTAGCAGGGTTGCTGCATCCTTTACCCATTCTTGAATGGAAGTGGGAAACGGTGACCATATATTTTTATTATAGGATTGCCCAGAACAAGAAAGCAACATGATTCGATCATGGTTGTGGTGGACAAGCTTACAAAAGATGCCCATTTTATTCCATTGAAAACCACTCACAAGGTAGAAAATGTTGTTGATATATTCTTAAAAGAAGTGGCACACTTGCACGGAATTTCTAAAATGATTGTGTCTCATAGGGACCCAAAATTCACCTCGAATTTATAGAAAGGACTTTTCAAAGGATTCAGAACGAATCTCAATTTTAGTACAGTGTATCATCCTGAGTCTAATGGATAGATAGAGAGGGTGAACGGAGTAATAGAAGACATATTGAGAATGTATGTGATGGATAAACCATCAAGGTGGGAAGACTACTTGCATTTGGCAGAATTCGCCTACAATAATGGGTATCATGCATCGTTGAAGATGAGCCCATTTGAAGCACTTTATGGAAGAAAGTGCAACACTCCAGTGAGTTGGGATAATCCAGCTGACAGAGCAATAGTTGGGACATGATTGCTCAAGGAGATGGAGGACCAAATGATAAAAATTAAACAGAATTTGAAAGATGCCCAGGACAGGCAGAAAAGTTATGCTGATAAGAATAGAACCCACAGAGAATTCAAAGTGGGTGATCATGTTTTCCTAAAAGTGAAAACTAACAGGAGTTCCCTAAAGCTGGGAAGTTGCGCCAAGTTGGCAGCAAGATATTGTGGGCCATTTGAAATCCTGGAAAGGATTGGGCCAGTTGCATACATGCTTGCATTACCTGCATCTATGATTGTACATAATGTGTTTCATGTTTCATTTCTTAAGAAATATATACATGATGCTAATCATGTTATCGATTAGAATGTGATTCAAGTGGAACCAGAAGTTGTCCTGCAAGTGCATCCTATGCGTATATTGGACAGGAAAAACAAACAGCTCCGGAATCGAGCTATAGAGCTTGTAAAGGTCCAGTGGACCTAGTACGATCCTGAGAATATGACATGGGAGCATGAAGATGTTATGCGGGCAGAGTACTCGCATCTTTTTGAAAATTTTGAAAAGCTTGCAGATGCAGCGTAAAGTTGCACTAAGGACAGTGCAGAAATAAGGGAGGGGGATTGTAATGTCCCCAAGGCTGAGCCCTATTGTAAATCATGTTTCTAAAATGAATTGTTATTATGTTTTATAGGTTGGTGAGACAAGTTTATATAAGCTGGTGGGCTTATGTGATTGTTAGGCTAGAGAGCCTAAGTGTTGAAGGCCAAGAGCCTGCTTTTGTATATGTAATCATGCATAACATAAATAAAAATATAAACACCACTTCATGTAGACCGACCACGATGAATGAGTGATGGGGGACCAAGCTTCCATGGAGTAGGAAAGGGATTAGGGTATGGAAAGTGGGAAGAGGGGCTAAGTGTTGAGCCTAGGGGCTTAAGTCCTTAGGGAATAATATTTTAATATTATTCCAAAAGACATGTGAATAATATGTTTTATCTTAATTTCTTTTGGAAGGACAAGCAACTTCCAAATGGAAGGAACGCATGCTGAAGGAAAAAATGTAGTTGCATGGGTGACAAGTGTCAACCCAGGCGCATGCAAATAAAATGGTTGAAATGAGCCATGTTGGGGGTTCCTTCTCCATTCTGCCCGATCGTCTGAATGTGAACGGTCTGAGTTGTGCAAGAATACCCTCGTGCATCCCTAAAAGTCAAAA
Source organism: Picea engelmannii (assembly GCA_009831015.1). Taxonomy (NCBI): domain Eukaryota; kingdom Viridiplantae; phylum Streptophyta; class Pinopsida; order Pinales; family Pinaceae; genus Picea; species Picea engelmannii. The sequence continues at coordinate 696,747 of ML777885.1, forward strand.
AGCCTATGTTGATTTCTAAGATAGATGGTACATCCTTTGTTTGAAAAGTTGGAACCTGTGTTTGGAATCCTTGTACACCTTGTGCAATCCCGAAACGAAAACGATGAGACTATCCCGTGATTGTTGAACCAGTTTGGGAAAATCATGTCTGTTTTCCTAGTTGGTTGTTGTGGCCACGTAGTGCTGGATTGCACGTGACTTGTTGGCTAATGTAATTTCATGTTGAGCCTATGTATGACCTCTCTCCAGGTGAGGGAGGTGATTGTTGTTGGAAGAGGTAGGTTGTCAGGCCTGTGAGCAACTCTCTCCAAGTGAGAGAGTTTGTTGGGAAGTGGTTTGTTCCAGAGAGTGTCCAACACCAACTATGGGCTCTAAGACTTCCTGATCCATCCTATTGCCGAGACCTAGAGAGGGAGGTGTAGCACCGATGGACTGTGCTTGTGAAGGTGTATACTCTCGGGAAGAACAAGCATGTGGGGAATGAGAGTCTAGGAGTAGTGGGCGTAAGATGGAATCCTGGGAAGAATCCTTCCAGTCATTCTATGATGTTTTCCCTATAAACTCAGCCTAGCCTAGGATTCCTTACCTTGGGTTGGAGCTTAGTCCCATCTTGGGGGTGACCCACTGCTGAGCTTGATGGGCAGCGTGGTCTAAGGCTAGGAGGTTCGTGGAAGGCCTGCACGTGGTTGGTGGAATTACCATCGTTTCAAAGATAAGTACCAGACCATGTTTTAATTATGTTTTGCATGTCTATGTATTTATATTTTTCATGTATTCTTTTGTGCATATGAATTAATGTTAATTCCATGGATTATTTATGTCAGCAGTAATTTTGTGCTGACTCTGAGTTTAAATTTGTTTAACCTGTTTTAAATGCATGTTATTAATTAAGAATAAAATGATGTTGTTCTGTAAAGTAGCATATGCCCGGCCAGTGGATTGGATGACGGTCGAGGGATCATTACATAATGGTATCAGAGCGTCACAGTAACAAAAGGGTGTTACAGAATGGTATCAGAGTGTTATAGTAACAAAAGATTTTTATCGTTAACATCTATATCATGAGGATCACAGAATGGTATTGGAGTGTTATAGTAACATAAGGGTGTTAAAGTTACCATCTATATCATGAGGATCACATAGATGTGTGATCAACTTGTAGCCATAGGGGAGAAAAAAGAGGATGCACAGTTCATAAACATGGAATTGAATAGTCTTCCCAAATCATGTGAACCATTTTTCAAAGGATTTTGTGCTTGGGAGACTATCCGAAATTGGAAAAGACTTTGGGATGTTTTCATCTAGGAAGGGACTTAGAAAGAGTCAAAAGGAAGGAAGCAGGGAAGTAGTGAAGAGAACTTATCCCTTGTCAGTCAAAAAAGGAAGGGAAAATGAAAGATTCTAGTACGGAGGGTAACAATGATGGAGGATCGTCATAGCCAGGGAAGTAGAAGGACTTGAGTAAAATCAAGTACTTCTTATGTCATAAGAATGGGAATTATGCATCTTAGGTTCTGGAGAAGAAGAAGAAGGGTAATGAAAAGACATAGACAATGAAATCAACAGAGACACAACTTGATGAGTTTGCAACAAAGTTTGAGAAGGATTACTCAATGATTTCTTTCCTTTATACTAGCACAACAACAAGGATTTCTTGGTTCTTGGATACTGGTGCATCTCGTGATATGATAGAGGCATGGGAGCTATTTAATGGTCCAATGGAGGACTCAAAGGTTCATGTGGAGAATGGTGATGATGTCAGGTATGCAGTGAAGGGAGAGGGAACAATTATGTTCCATATTGAGCCAGGAGGTTCATTAGATGCCCATGATATGATTTATGTACCAGGTTTGAAGAAAAAAATTCTTTTAGTATCAGTTATGGAGGATAAATACTTTTTCATCACTTTTCAGAGAGGGAAGGTACTCATACATCTAGATAAAGCTATCCCGGAGAATGTAGTGGTCATTGGGGTTAGAGAGGGAACCTTATACATGTTACACGGTAATCTTGTTTAGGATTTGGCACACAACATTGACAACCTATGTGACTCGTGGCACATAAGTTTGGGACACCTACACAACATGGAATTGATTCTGAGGAGATTATTACAGGTCTTCCAAAGTTCAATATTGAGTAGCAGGGAGTGTGCAGAGGGTGTGCACTTGGAAAGAATGTCAAGGATTCTTTTCCAAATAGTAAGAGTAGGTCCAAGGGGAAATTGTATCTTATCCATTCAGATGTGAGTGGATCGATGTCAGTAGCATCATTACAAATATCATCAAAGTGTGTGACATTTATTGATGATTTTTCAAGGAAAACGTGAATCTTATTTATGAAGACCAAGGACGAGGATGAGTATGATCAGGAATTTAGTATTATGGACAAGAATTACCATATAAAATCAGACCAGGATTCATCACTTGAAACCTTATGTAAGTGAATGATGAAAATAATTTCCCTGACCTATTTTTCTATGCAATGACAAGAGCAAGAAATTTGTACAAGTGTCGTATTTTAAACAAAAAGATGATCGCAGAATTTGGCGTAGTGACAAAATTATTTTTTCTAGAATAATGAATGTCATGTCATACTGAGCATTGTCAACCAAGAATAAAAATAACACCCATCATGACAAAACCTTTCACCCCAAAAATCCTATTAACGTTTTTTTAACAATAAAAATCGACAACATATTGCATAATCAATTACAAGGGAAACATTCCAGTTCCTCTTACAAGAATCATATTTACATACACAATGAAATATTCTAGAACTCTACTTTACAAATAAGCCTAATACATTTACAAATTCAACTCAGAGAAAATGTTGTAACTATCGAATTGGTCTTGAAGACGTCTTGCGACAACTAACATTCCTTCACACTTGTGTTTTGTCCTACACTTGCTTGCTAACCATGAAGACCTCATTGGTACCTTCCAACCAACGTTAGGGGTACTCTTCTTCCCACTGAGCCCCCTGAGCCACAAAGGGGCCACACACAAGAACCAGAGAAAGGACAACTCCCAACTCACCTCGCAAGGTCAAGCTACCACTCTCTAATCCAGCTGGGCATCCCAACTCCCACAAGAAAAATCAGTCAAGAAAAATATCGACAGCATAACCTTACGCCTACCAGTCATGATCGATTCCCCTCCTCTGTCATTTATTTTACAGAGTTCTATTAGTGACTAGTTTTCAAAATGCACATTAATTTCTTTTTATTAATTTTTCATTAGGAATATTCTCCCCTGTACACTTGTCACTCGATCCCTTAGTTGCACTAGAAATTCATTTAATTAATTAAATTAATTTGTCAATTTCTCTCACCCACCTAAAAGCGCTCCTAGATGTCCCTTTATTTCCTCACATTCCCTTAATGATTGATGCCTTTCTTAAATCTTAGTTGAGTTTGAATTTAGAAAGTTCTCTAGACTAGATTCTCTTCTATGTTACACATTCCTTTTGTATTTAAGTTTCCCCTTTTTGGTCTAAGTTATAAATTATCAAGTTTTGCATTTAGCGAGTAATTAAATTTTTGGATAAATTATTTCTCCTTTAATTTTTAAATTTGATTTTTCTTCATCCCACCTTTATTAGTTGATTAAATTAGTTTTAATCCTTATACCCCCAATTGGACCTATGCTCTAATTTTCAATTAAGCTTAGCAAAAATTGTTTTTAAGGAAAATTTTATTATTATTAAACATTACTCATACACATTTATTTTAAGGCTCACCAAGTCAAAATGAGATATTGTTTTCTAGGTACCTAGGTTTATTGACTCACCAGTGTTAAAACCATGACGTGTCCTTCAATACGAACTACATACTCCAAGGGTGCCACTAACCTTCATTCATGTTTCATTTATGAGACGTGCCCTTCAAGACACCCTACGTGCTCTAAGGATGTCACTTGCCTTTTGACCGATTTTGGTAGACATCTAGCCCTTGGAGTCAACAACTCATGAAGAAAACTTGTGGGAGACTAAGGGCCTCTAAGGAATAAGGATCATGCCTTATTGCGCGCCCCTTAGAATCTTCGTGAGTGACTGTCTCAATCTTCCCTCGTGACATTGTGAGTCTCTCGAAATAGGTAATTGTTAACCTATAGTTCGAGCCATGACGAGAATGCTAGTAGGATGTGGCAGGGTTGCTGCCACACCTCTCCCTCAATATCGGTTGTTGTCATGCATGACCCATTTACTCCAAATGTGAGTCTGATTAGCAAGCAATTGTTATCCTGCATCCATCAATGAAACATCTCAGTGATCCATAAAAAACATCATAATATACCCAGTCATATGTCACATATGCAATAACAAAAATACTCAAACCATATACAGTCCACTCCCTAACTCGATTCATAGTATTATGAGTTCCATCGATTCCATTGACATCCTCAATATGTCAAGAGTCCTTCACACTCAGCAAAAACTAGTCAATAACACCTCTCTATACATAATAACATAACATTACATCATAATCCACAGTCTCATCATTAGAATCGATAAGCGAAGCGATCACTCATATAATGAGCCAGATCACTTGCACGCAAGTGTCCTAAAATAATAAGTCACGTCAGAAGAGCACGAAAGAGCGGGTTGTTACATGATTAATGAGTAATGAGTAATCGATTCATGCCTCCTTGCCATTAGCGACAATTTCCCCAATGAATTCCATCAAAATAACCATCCATTTCAATTCTAGAATAACATGTGGTTGTAGCAATCATGTCAGATGTATATGTTAATCCTTCACCTGTCGACCTTCTAGACATTTTGCCACATAGTTGGCAATGTCTGCCTTTATCTCTTCTAGAAGAATAGGGGATTAAGGTCTGTCCTCATCTTCATGACTACTGGATGAGTCATGTACACTGCTATATGAGCTTCATATAAGATCAAAACTTCTCAATTCATCATTGGCGGTAATTAAATCAAGTTACTATATCTCAATGATCTGTCGTTGTCCATAATATATCCCTCAATTTTGGTACAAACATGGTGTCCTGTACAATAGAATTCCTTAACCTCTTTATACCAATCATTGTCTCTCTATAGTTCAAATCATTTCATGATGATTCGTCTAAAGAGGCACTACCGACAATATGTGTGGTCTCCACCTCAATGCATCTGCAACTCTATTCACGGTTCCTTTTATGCAGGTAATTTAAAAATTGTACTCGATAAGGCATTTTGACCAATGCCTTTGTCGCACGTCCAAGTCACTTTGCATAATAAGGTGTTGCGAACCATAGTGGTCCATTTTTTTTTGTTCTAAATTTCATCCAATCAGGTAGTGTCCCCAAACTCTTAGGGCATACACAATGGATAATAAGTCCAAGTCGTACGTTGTGTACTTCTTCCATGATTCCTTAGCTTTCTCGAGATGTAAGTGATCACTCGATCATTTGACATCAAGACTCCACCTAAGCCTTCCTTGGATGCATCGGTTTATACCATGAAGTCCTCGCCCATGTCAGGGACTTTTAGTATTGATGTTGTTGTCAAAAAATCCTTGAGCCTTTGAAATTCTTCCACACATTTCTCGGTCCATACAAATTTCTTGTTTTTCTGCTGCAATTCTATAATCAGATTTGCTATCTTCGAAAAACCCTTGATGAACCATCGATAATACCCTGCTAAACCCATGAAGCCACATACTTCTGGGATGTTTGTCAGTGTAGGCCATTCCATAATAGCCTCCATCTTCACTAGATCCACAATGATACCTTCACTGGAGATAACATGCCCTAAGTAATAAATCCTCGATAGCATTGCTAACATGCCCTAAGTAATGAATCCTCGATAGAATTGTGACCACTTACTATAATTTTTTCTCTCACAACACTGTAGTACTAAGAGTAAAAGTTTGTCATGATCTTTCTTCATCTGAGAATATATCAAAATCTCATCAATGAATACTTGAACAACATGTCCAAGTATTCACGCAACACCCATTTTATCAAGATCATGAATACCCCGAGGGAGGTTTCTCATCCCCATGACCTATGGTAAACTCAGAGTGTCTGAACCACACCTTAAAATAATTCCTTGGAATATCTTCCTCCTTAGTTTGCAACTGGTGATACCCATATCTGCAGTCAATCTTTGAATACATCATTGCACCATTTCTTTTGATCAAGAAAATTGTCCATACTAGGCAACAGATACGGGTTCTTGATCGTTGCCTCGTTCAATGATGGTAGTCAATATAGAGTCTGCACGACCCATACTTATTCCATATGAGAATAATAGGTCCACACCAAGGTGACACACCTGGACGTATGTCCTAGATCCAACAACTCCTTTCATTGCATTTTCATCTCTTGTAAATCAGGGGTCGACATCTGATAAGGCACTCTTTCTATCGATTATGTTCTAGGTTCTGATTCGATTTTATAATCCAACTCCTATGTGGGAAACAATCTGGGTAATTTTATTGAAACATGTCATGAGTACTTGTGCCACGGGAAGGTCCTTCAAATACTTCCATCACGACCTTGTCATTCAACGCCAATAATGCATATAACTTTTATCCTTGTACATTCTCTTCTATAGCTATAGGGAAGAAATGAACCTCAGAGATACTCCCTGGTTCCTTCCTACAATCACACTTATTTTCCCTCAACTTCAATCCATATCAAACACTTCATCTTACCATTTAGTATTGCATCATGTGATTCCCACCTGTCCATACTAACCATGTCGTCATAAGATTCTAAGATCGAGACGTTTAGGTAGGACTTTGTTACACTATTCCCTAGGTTAAACCGATAGTTCATACCCCTTCATCCAACCATCCAGTTGACACCCGAAGCCATTTCAATGAATCTAAGCTCATCCTATTGAATTCCTTTACTTTAATCCCTTCAATGCGATACTAGGAATAGAGCTCTCTATAACATCGAGATATAAAAAATACTAAATGTTTCGTTGGCGATGGTACCTGATGCCTTGAGCACAGTGGACTGGTGCTCATCCTTGCGGTTATTCACCGTGGTCATGAATCCTATGGGCCATGCCCATCTCCCCAACGGTAGTGTGTCTTGTTGACCCGACCGCTCTAGCCTTTTCAACTAGACAGTCCCTAGTAAGGTGGCATCTCCACAAGTCTAGGCCGCGTCTCTGGTCCAATATGCCTAGCCTTGAAGTAGAATTTGTTGGCCTACCATCATAAGATCCTCATTTGTTCTGCCGACAATCCTAACTATGGATGTTGGCGGAGGTCCCCCATAGGGGGTATTTTGCTAAGGAACCCATAGTTGTGGTGTCAAGAACAATGGTTCTATAGACATATCTTGCTACCAAGATGTCTTTTCTGGTTGGCGGCTAATGCTCCAGCACACCAAATTTCATCAGTCTAGATAGTCTTACAGGAGTCTTTCCCTGACTCCAGTGGTCAAATCTTCCTTAGCTATGAAACCTACTAGAATACCTCATGAAACATATGAGGCACTTAGATTCTTTTCTTCACATGAAATCTGGAGTTAAGTCTGAACACAAAATTTTTGATCTTCCGCTTCTCTGTTTTCAGATGTGGGGCATACCGAAGTAGCTCCATAAATATGGTCTCATAATTCGGCACCATATGACCACCTTGTCGTAAAGCGTTGAACTCATTGAGCTAACGCTCAATGAATTCCTCTAAAAATTACTTTTTCTAGAATTGTTCCTCAAATCGTTCCCATAACATGGCTTCGATGACCATGTTTATCTTAGTTATGAGTGTCTTCAACCATAGAAGAGCACTGACCTTTAGCTGAAGACCATCATGCATACCTTCATGCTAGAGGTTGTAACCGTGAAGTGTGAAGCACATCGCCTTGTTCTCCATCCAGTCCTCAGCGGTTGATCCATCCATGGCTCTTGTGAACATGGGAACTTAATATTTTGGAGTTCTCTATGAATTCTACCAGCACTGGCTGGGGCACATTGTGGACCCTGAGGGGTTCAGGCGCCCTGGCCTCATCTTAGTACATACGGTCAGTCAAGGCCTCTGATATTTCCCTGGAAGGACCTTGTCAAACCATCCACATCCCTTACAACAATCGACTCCTTCCCAAGGATTTGTTCCTCCCCTTGGGGATTAGACTCCTAGGACACAGACACTTCTAGAGGCATCTCACCTACTTCCCCAGCACTATGTTGTGAAAATTTGCGGTGTCATCTAATCGTGATTACCTCATAGATAGGTTAATATTTTAATTAGCATTAATTATTTATCAAGGGATTAATTCAGTGGAAGGCATGACTATCCATAGTCGCAGGGTTGAACCTGCTTTGATACCATATGTAACGGCCCCACCATTACGACAACAAGTGACGTACAACCGGTCTAAGAATTTTTTTCTTTTTTCTTTTAAAACTGCATTAGGAATTTAAAACATCATAATAAAGGCAACATCATCGACACATTCTTTCATTAATCCTAAACATAGAAAACATGGCACATGAGGAATTATTCACAAAACTCATCATATCATATCATTTTCAAATCGCGCAAGCAGTCTGAAATCTACAACCATCATTTGTTAATAATTTCATGGCACACTACAGTTGTTAATTCATCATTCAGTAGTACATTAGTGATGCCAACAATGGTTTTTAATCCATCATATGACCACATAATTGAAGGCGCATGGTGAACGACTGTATAGGTAAGTTGCCTAAGTAAATCTAATCACAAACATAAATTAAACATCACCTAGATTTGAGGTGCAAGGGTATCATCAATTAATTTGTTGTGCAAGATCTAAGGTCAGACATTCATTTACCTCATCATAACTTCTTCATGCACAAGTAGTCTAATGCCTCTAATATCAGTCTTTACATCACAGTTGCACTGTGCACGGGGCATCTAGTGTCTAACGTCATTTAATTACGCTATAAACTAAGCACCCAAGAAATATAACTTCTAATTCCTCTCATCATCAACATGTACTTCGCAAGGAAATATAAACCATAAATTCAACATGCATCAATTTAAGCTCAGGCACAAAAGCATCATTCATTTAACTTGTTGTGCACATTCAATCTATTACTACCACTCATCACTCATCGATACTGCAATTTCAGTGTGCCATAAAAACTATCCATCATTAATGCTGCAACAACTTTAATTAATATGCTAGGCATCGTCGTACATGATAAACAAATTAGTAACAACATAATGTGATGCATTCTTTTATAAGGTAAAATATCAACACACAGGTGACAAGGGGGATTGCCCAATCAATAACCATGAAGGTGCAATTAAGGTGATAACAACTATATGCCACAAGGGCTAGTTAAAAATCTAAGCTCACTCCTTAAAGGTTACCATCATTTAGAGATGTGAAATAATAAGATTAAGAATATAAATATAAAAGTGAGTACCATCTTTTACATGGGGATTCCATCATATGTGATTACCATCATTCACCTATGGATGTAAATAGGAAATAAATAAAAAAACATAAGGTGGAACCATTCACTACATTCAAGCCACTATTACACAACTATAGACTGCAAAATGAATTAAAAAAAAAAAACCAACTAGACACAATTTTAATCCAGAATAAGGGTAAATATAAAACTTTAACAACAAAATGAATTTTAACTAAACAAATTTTAATCCAGAAAAAGGGTAAATATAAATTTTTAACTGCAATATGAATTAAAAATAAATTTTAACTAAACAACCTTTTAATCCACAATAAAGGTAAATATAAATTTTAAACTGCAATATGAATTAAAAATGAATTTTATCTAACAAACTTTAATCAAGAATAAGGGTAAATACAAATTTTAAACTCCAACAGAATTAAAGTGAAGTTTGGTGATAATTAATACTTGGGATGATTATAGAAATATTCCAGTCACAGAATATCTGGATGATCATACAAAATGACAATATAAAATTGGGTACCACAATGGCAGCTAAGATGGTCTGAAAGAGTAGAATTTGGGTTACCAAGTTTCTCCACAAATACCAGCATTCATGTCATTCCACCACAACATGTGATAGGAAAAATGCACCAAGCATCCACTATTGCAGCTAAACAGAAGTTGGTTGAAATAGGAGATTTAACCAGAATCAGATCTACAAACAAAAACTGGATTTGTCAACAAACGCAGAGATGGAACCAAACCCCATCATGGAACTTTTTCCAAATTAATAGAATGAGAGATATACAGTCATGGCCACAACAAGATCCTCATCAGCGATTGTTTCAGATAAATTATTTCCAATATAAAGCAATATGGGATCATATTTTCTTATGGACTGACAGATATCGATATTATTACTGTATGATTAAATTTTCTGATCAGTTCTCCTCTTTCCCTAAACCAGACTGGCTTCAAGATTGGTGGAAAAAGTTTGGTTTAAATCCCAACACTATTCATCCAGATGTCATTGACATTGCCAGGATGTTTTTATTCCCTCACAGAAATTTTTCGAATATTGTGTATAATTTAGAACAAATTTATGAAAATGAGTATAAAATGATTTTTATCAGAGAAAAGCATCCATGGGTCATTAGGACGTGGTATGTCCTACAACAAGATGAAGATCATGATGAATATCCCAAAATGTACCTTGAAATATACACCCAACATTGGGACCCAGACCGCTTTCAGCATTTCCATGACCAGCCAGTGGAATAATGATTCACAATTACTTTCAATTCTTACTGGCCGACAGTGGTGTCAGTCGGTTTCTGTGGGTTGACGTAACCAACCTCCACAGTGTATTTGAAGTTTTATTGGTCGATAATGGTGCCAATCTATTTATGTGGGTTGACGTAACAAACCTCCACTATATAACAAATCATAAAAGGTATCTTGGAAACTTGGAGCACTTCTCCAACTTTTGGCGTGGTTTGACCCACATTTCCAAGATTCTCAAATTACGTGTCTTATAGAGTATGACATCTGACAGCGAATCTTTCACAACTACCCCGCCATATCTAAAGTAAGATTTACTTTTCTTAGTGGAGGATAAAGTTATGATTTTGTCAGAAGAATCTTGCACGATTTCTACCGCCAAATCTCTAAAAGCAGATTTAGTAGAAAACATGTAGGGTCCAAAGTCTTGTCGAGTCTCATCGGTGAAATGATTCTCTTCTCCAAAATTTTTTATATAAGGAGATGAGGAGTTCATTCTTAGGAGGAGATGTTTTTGAGTTTCAAGTCAGTCAGTATGTAAGTTGTCAGAGTCTTTCTAAAGCTCCCTTTTGTCTGAGCTTTTGAGTCATTCTGTGTGTATGCAAGTTTTCATAAGTCTGTAAGTGTGAGAGTGAGTAAGAGCATTATGCTCATATTGTATACCCTGGATTTAGTGCTTCGGCTCTCTGTGTTTAATATAAATACTTCCACAAGCGTTTATGAAATCTAAATGTTGTCTCCTATTGTGCATCTGTTAAATACTCTCATTTCTATTTGCCTACTATTGCAATCTCTGTGCCTTGAAAGATTATGGTAGTCGAGGTTCTCTCAAGTGAAAGATAAATCTATGGATGAAAGTTGTGTCGAGGTTCTCTTAGGTCCTGGAGAACTTGTGTAAGTCCCGCTAGGCAGGTGGCCGCTAAGGTCAGTTTATGGTGTTGGGTTGTTCAAAGGTTCGCTAGGAGTTTTCTTTAGGAGAATATAAGGTTCAACTTGGGGTTCACTAGGATAAATGGATTGGTACTGCAGAGAGTAGCAAGACGTAGAAGGTCAAGTAGCAGAAGAAAGACAGACGCATGAGACAGATTCATCTTCAAGCTTCATTCTCCATCGAAGGAAGCCTCTGAGTTACAAATGGTATCAGAGCCATGAAGCTATTTTAACGTTGGGTATGATAACAGATCTCTCGCTCTGTTAAGTTTTGTTTTAAAATAAAAGAAAGAATCTAGAGCCATATCAAGAGTCTCGGGCCTTTGAAAGACAAGGTTTTCACTCTTGCGACTCTCTGAATCCATATCAGAATTCTTGGGCCTTTGAAAGACAAGGTTTCTACCTTTGCGACTTCCTGACAGAGAAACTAGTTTCTGCCTGAGCAGTCGGCCAGGAGCCTATCTGACATTCTCTCTTTCCGGAGCAGAGGACTAAGATTAAAAGCCCTGCTTTTTTGTGTAGTTATAGTTATCTCTCCTCTAACATATGGACTCTTTAGTTTTTTTCCGTTCTGTACAAAATAATGTTGAAAGTTCTATTTCTATTTCTGAGTCTCCGCATTGCTTAATGATACATTACATGCCAACAATTGAGACATTAGATCCTAGACTTCAAGACATATATAAAGGCATGAGACTGCCAGGTACACCTAAATATGGGTTAGGTTACATTGAACAATGCAATCAGGTTATTCCTGATTGTCAGTTTTTAAATCCTTTATCTGACTCTATACAAAGACCCTCATTCAATGAAATCCACAAATTTCATTCAATAATGAAGGGTTGTCCCAAAGGAAGTATCGAAGAAGTATGGATTAAGAAAATGTTAAACTAGGATTTATTTACAAATCCAGAGACATCTGACTTCAACATAGCCACATCGGATGAAGAAAAGGCAAGACTGTCACAAAAGTGGCAGAATTATATTTCTGATAAAAACACATGGATTTATTTCTATGAATGGAATAAATTATTCTAGAAGATTGAAGTCCAAATGATGGAAGGAGGTTCTAAAACACCTCCTAAACATAAATGGAAAAATCTGGAAGGACAAATAGTTGAATCAAGTTTGACTTTTCCTCCATTCAAAGATATTGTCATTGAAGACAATAACAGACAAGTCAAAGCAGTACCTCTACTTCTTTCTGATGAAGCCACCCAACTAACGGGTGTTGACAGAAAATTCCAATCACTAGAAGAACAATTAAATTGGACAAACACAGCCTTGAGAGGCATGGCCACACATATATTTGTAACAAATGACTATGCCAGACGTGGACAAATCAGAGACTTGTAAGTCTCTACAAACACTGTAGTCCAGTCTGTGAATGAAATACAGGATAAAGTTACAAATGTCAAAGAGAAAATGAACACTTCTCTAATAGAAATATCTACAAAATCGAGAGAGTCCAAATGAAATCATGAATAATTAATGGAAGTATTAGGAGAAGCCTTCTCCAATATGGGAAAGTCACTGCTAGAAATTAAACAAAAGTATAACATCCCTGACAAACCCATTCCTGATCCTTATATTCTCCCAAATCATCCAATATCCATCATGTCCCCTGTATATAAACCATTTGAGACCAAAATGGATAAAAAGTTTCCTCATCATTTTCCCCCTGAAAAGGATACACCAGAATCCTCAAAAGAAAATATTTCCCTAGTATCCCTTCAACAACTTGCTTATGACAATCTCCCTCACCATGTAAATAGACCTTCAGCACTAGACCTCTTGGGAAAAGGAAGATTACCTAAAACCCAAACATTTGGAGAAGATTGGTTCCTAGAATGGAACATTGACAGTCTGTCAGTTGGACAGATCAGACAAATGATTGATAGAATGTATGTTTCATACAAAGTCATGTGTATGAAAGGAAAAATAGAAGTTGAAGCATGCAAATCTATAATTCAATGTTTTACTGGAACACTAAGCAAATGGTGGGAAGTTATTTCATCGCCAATAATGATTGCTAAAATGGAAGTAGAAATCCTAAGAGATGAACAAGGTGATGTGGTATATCACATTGATGGGACCCCCCATAACAACATGATAGGATCCCTTACCATAGAAATCCTTGAACATTGGTGTGGAACCAAAGAAGAATTAGAAGACAAACATGAGCTAGTCCTAATGAACATGAAATGTAAAAAGATGTCAGAATATGAAGAATTTCATAAGGATTGGACTCAGAGAATCTTTGAGGTGCAAGATAGTCAAAACCTTTTATGGAAACAAGTTTACTTGGCTGCTATACCCAGTAAATTTGTAGAGTATCTAAAAATGCAGGAAGTTTCTAAACTTCCATATGAAATGTATACATGGGGAGAAATCTATTCTCTCATTACCAAAGCTTTGGTAGGGTTGTGTGTAAATATGAAAGTTCACAACTCTATAAATAAGTTATCTCACTTACATGATAGAAAATCTATATGCGAGAAGTATGGTCTATATATTTCAGACCCTGTAAAAAGGAAAAGAAAAAAGAAAAAAGAGTTCAAAGAAAAGAAAAGATACAAGTACAAACCCAAGACACACTATTATGAGCCTGAGGATATCAAACTGAAAACTCATGCCCATCAGGCTAGGCAGCAAGTCTAGTGTTGGATCTATGGCAAAACTGGACACATTGCACATAATTGTCCAGAAAATAAAGCATCAAGGATGTCAAAAGGAAAACATTCTGAACAAAAAGCTAAAGAAGCTCAGGCTAACAAACAATTAGCTCTGAGAACATATTGCAATAGATGCGGGTCAAACAATCATGAAACAAACCAATGCCCTCAAAACCCCTTTCCAAAAAGAGAAGAAGTGCATCTGTTGCAACAAGGTTGTTGTTTAGAATCCACTAGTACCTCTGAGTTTGAATATAGCTCAGAAGAAGAAGTTTTGATGAATCAAAATTGTAGATTTAAAAATCCTAGCTTCTATTCTTGTGAAGATAGTTCTAATATCTCTGAGTCTGAATCTGAGCCAGAAATCAATGCCAGAGAAAAGATAAAAATATGCATGTTCAGCAATGTGGGTGACCAAGAAGCACAAATGCTAGCACAAATCAAAGCCCTACCCGAAGGAGATATGAAGAATTCGTCATTTCGTCATTTAGTTGCACCAGAAATTCATTTAATTAATTAAATTAATTTTCTAATTTCCTTGACCCACCTAAAAGCATTCCTAAAAATGCTCATCGATGTTCCTTTATTCCCTCACATTCCCTTAATGATTGATGCCTTTATTAAAGTTTAGTTGAGTTCGAATTTGGAAAATTCTCTAGACTAGATTCCCTTCTATGTTCCACATTCCTTTTGTATTTAAGTTTCCCCCTTTCGGTCTAAGTTCTAAATTAGCAGGTTTTGCATATAGCCAACAATTAAATTTTTGGATAAATTATTTTTCCTTTAATTTTTAAATTTGATTTTTCTTCACCCCCCCTTTATTAATTGATTAAATTAGTTTTAGTCCTTATACCCCCAATTAGACCTATGCTCTAATTTTCAATTAGGCTTAGCAAAAATTATTTTTAAGAGAAAATTTGTTATTATTAAACTTTACTCATACACATTTATTTTAAGGCTAACCAAGTCAAAATGAGATATTGTTTTCTAGGTACCTAGGTTTTTTTACTCACTAGTAATAAAACCACGACGTTCCCTTCAATACGCACTACATGTTCCAAGGGTGCCACTCGCCTTCATTCATGTTTTATTTATGTGACATGCCCTTCAAGATGCACTACATGCTCCAAGGGTGTCACTCGTCTTTTGATTGATTTTGGTAGACGTCTAGCCCTTGGAGTCAACACTCCGTTAGGCGACCTTGTGGGAGACTAAGGGAATCTAAGGAATAAGGACCTTGCCTTATTCCATGCCCCTTAGAATCTTTGGAAGTGACTATCTTAGTCTTCCCTTACAGCATCGTGGGTCTCTCGAACTAGGTAATCATTAACCTATAGTTCGAGCCACGACGAGAGTGCAAGTAGGCTTTCACAGGGTTGTTGCCACACCTCTCCCTCAATATCTATGGTTGTTGTGCATGACCCCTTTACTCCAAATGTGAGCCTGATTAGTAAGCAATCGTTAACCTACATCCATCAACAAAACATCTCAGAGATCCATAAACAACATCATAATATACCCAGTCATATGTCACATATGAAATAACATAAACACTCAAACCATATACAATCTACTCCCTTACTCGATCCAGAGTCCAATGAGTTCCATCGATGCCATCGACATCCTCAATCTGTCAAGAGTCCTGGACACTCAGGAGAAACTAGTCAATAGCACCTGTCTATACATAATAACATAACATGACATCATAATCCACAATTTCATCATCAGAATCCATAAGCGAAGAAATCACTCATATAATGAACCAAATCACTTGCACGCAAGTGTCCTCAAAGAATAAGTCATATCAAAAGTGCACCCAAGAGCGGGTTGTAACATGTGTAATGAGTAATTTGTTAATGATTTGTTAGTTAAATGCATTTATGTTAAACAATTTTAGTTAGAAGTTCATACTCTATCTGTACATAATATATATTGGCAAGATGACGCTCTATTGGTTTGTATGTAGCAATGGTTTGAAGAATGGTTCCTTAAGGATCATAGAGCTCTACCTATGGTGGTGTTTTAGGTGGTCTAATTAGAAAGAAACATAAGAATTTTCCAGTATGGGGAAATTCATCCATTCTAGGTTTCTGATCAAAATAAGTTTACATATGAAGATACATGGTCTTCAATAAAAGTAAAATCTCCAAGGAAGATTGTGTATTTGGAAATAGGAAAGAATATGCATGGGGCCTTTTTCAATGGAGAAAGTCAAGGGACGATAACTATATGTGGCTCTAGTGTGGTGATATACTAATTTAGTAATCATAATAATCTTTGACTTAGGGATAGATTAGACATAAAATAAAATAAATTTTCTAAATGGAATGTCCTAACTAGTTATGATAATAGCCATAAAAAAATTTCAACATAACATGGTTCTTTTTCTTTACACAACTATGTGGAATTTCATACTTAAAACTTTGTTTACCCAAGTTATGTTATTGGAAATGAAATCCATAGTGATCTATTTTTACACACACATATAGGTATTTTAATGTTCAAGTAGATGAATGGTCGAAGAAATGTCTCGACATGCCAATGGGTGAGATGGAAATTAGAGATGAGAATACTAGTATTGTTTATCCAAAACTGCATCTTTTACTTTATGACTAATGTATGGCAGTGAGTAGTCGATGTTATTCATGTTGTCTATGGTTTTAGTTCCCTTTGTTTATTTCTAATGTAATGTTTTTAATTTATTAGGTGGTTGTTGATGAAAAAGTCAAATCACCTTTTCTTTTGTTAAAAAAAAAAAATTATAGGAGAATAAATTTATTCTATGGATTTTGTTCTTTCAAAGACTTTGTGAAGTAAACCCTCTATTGTTATAAGAGAGGGAACTTAATTTGAGTGCTTCAAAGCTCATACACAAGGTACATGTACTATTATGTTTTTATATGAAAAGCAAAAATATAATTATTTTTCCAAAAGGTCAATTTTGGATATGGATATTTTTAAATGTTTGAAGTTATTTCAATTTGTATTTAATATATATGTGTGGGTGATTGTATTTGCATTTTTTTTGTTTACATAAAATTAAGAAGGTTTTATAATTCCTTTTTTAATAAACTTTAAAAATCAATGATACTGAAAATAATTTGAAATAGTTATATAATGTATATATGGGAAAGACACTCCAAGAAAAAGTGTCTTATTTTTTTAATTTCATAATATAGTAAAAACTATTGATTTTATCTTTTAACTTGAGTTAATGATTACCTTATAATACATTCAATTTTTCTTATTTTCAATTTTATTATTGCACCACAACTTATTTTTAAATTTAGTTTTAATACTTTTTTAATACATACATGAAGAGATACCTCATACTTTATTGTTCAATGTTAAGTCAAGGATCTTGATCTTTAGTGCATTCTCAAGTCTTGAGTATTTTTCACTAATTCTAAAGCAATTCTAAAAAGTATATGTATCTTCATTTTATTTAGTTTATGCTTCTACATTGTATACATGATCAAAACCTTATTTTCAATGGGTAGAATCTAAAGGAAGATTCAAACATGAGCATTTGTTTTAATTTTATGACTATTAAATTAAAATGCTTTTACTTAGAAATTTGATTTCAAGTTTTTTGGAAATTTGAGAACCCCAATCGTGATGACTAAATAAAAATATTTCAATATCAATCATATCAAAGATGACTTTATTTTGTTTTCCAAAAACTAATGTTTTGAAGATTAAATATGATTTCCAACCTCCATTAATCCCTCTTTCAACACTATAGTTTGATTTGAACTTATGATGGAAGTCAACTCCAATATTTTTCTACAAAAGAACTTTCTCCAAACTATTATTTAATACACAAAAATTAAGGTAGGTGATTTACATTGATTTGATGACCATAACCTTTTCCTTCTCAATATTTATCAGCATTGAAGAGATAGCACATAATTCGTTCGAAAATCTAAGTTTCTTGCAAAAACTGAGGGGATCCTTGCTAAAGTAATAATACCTTTGGGTAATGTGGAAGGATGATGATTATTTTCAAACTAGTTTCAACACATAATGCATTGTCCAAATAGACATCCACCTTCCCAATGTAAATAACTTCCAAAAATGGTCAGGGAAAGAGGGAGACCTTGTTGAACCTCTATATTAAAATTAATTTTCTTTTACTATCCTTCATTATTTTTAACCTTTTTTTTCAAGAAAAACCTCATAGTTTCATCAAATAATGCTTTCTCCAAACACACCTCTAACTTGCCATTATAAATTCCAAAAATGGTAAGGGTTGTCGAACCTATAGATATTTTTTTTTAAATTGACTAGTCTTCACTATTCTTGAACTTTTTTTTCAAGAAAACATTGTGAAAAAACACGTGGGATGCTTTCAATCATTTGTGTACAGAAACCCTAGTAAAATTTTTGATGTGTACTAGTGTACCTCACCTAGCGGGATTTGAATTACGATCTACTTGCATGGAATTGACCTAATACAAAACAACATTAGTATCAATTGATTCAGCTAACCCTTTGGACTAACAATACTTTCTCATAAAACCTTATCACAACAACCTTCAATGTAAAATGAACTTTTAGATCTTCCAAAAAGGATTTCCTAAAGTCGAAAATAAAAAAAAAGAGACTTTAATATTATCTAAAAACTCCTTTCAAAATAGTTATAAAGTAATTAATTGGTTAAAGGTTTAGGGATAAATTAGAAAAATCATTTTGGTCTCTATCCATTTTCATGAAGTGACTTTCTAGGATTAATCATAATGGCTCTATAATTTTAGGGGATATTTGTGTCACATATATTTAAAATAAGAATAATAGGGCTTTCCATCCAAGATTTAGGGGTTTTTTTTACTACTATATGAGAATTTGAGGAATGAAAAGAGAGCCTCTAGTTTTATGGATTTTCACATGATAACATTTAATGTTTTTTAATTTTTGTTTTGCTAAATAAAATCCTATTATGTTATAAAAAATTGTTTTATGAAATATTTTAACCTCCTTCAAAAAAAAATTAGATTTGAATTCTAACTACATAACAACTTTAATGCATGAATTTCATCAAAACTTTACAATTAAATGCTTTTGAGTTAGAATAGTTATTGCAATAGATCAATTTTGGTTTCAATGAATCTTAACCATCACCATCATCATAAACATAATATTTTTATTAATATTATGATAATTTTATTAATAATATAATAATAATTAATGATATATAATATTATTAATATTAATAAATCTAATAATAATTTCAAACTACTTTTATAAAAATTTAAAAGTTGCCATTTATGTAAAAATGCAAAACTCAACTATGAATCAATTATATGTTATTTAGGTTTTCATGTTAAGATTTTCTTCAACTTTGAATGAATTAAATGTTATGTAGGTTTTCATGTTAAGATTTTCTTCAAAAATATTTTACGCTGTCAATTCGTCATTTAGAATAGTGTAATATTTTAATTTTTTTATAAATATATTTTAACTTATTTTATTTAGGTTTTCATGTTATGATTTTCTTAAAAATATTTAGTTATAATTTTTTTCTAAAATTATTGTTTTAGTTACTTATTTTTATTTTTTAAAAAGATATAATTATTTTTATAACTAGTTATAAATTTTCTAAAATTCTTGTTTTGGTTATTTATTTTTATTTTTTTTAAAGTAGTAAAAAGTATTTTTTAAATTCTTATGCTAATTATTTATTTTATTTTTTAAAAATATTAAAAAATAAAATTATGATAATAATTATTGGAATAAAATAATGTTTGTTGAAATATACCATTCATACATATTTACTTTAATTTGGTAAATAAATTCAATATTTTTTAAAATTTAACTACATTTAATTTATAATTTATAATATGATATGTAAAATTTAATTAAATATTTTTTCAAATAAAAATTATTAATATTTGTCACATTATCAATCTTTCTTATTTTTTAAGTCAATAAAATTATGCTAATCCTGGAAAGATTTTCCTAATTCTTTTTTAGCATAAAAACAAAATTTTAAATAATTGCAAATAATTCCTTACCCTCTTAAAGTTTAATAAATCAATTTTATCTTTCTGTCTTGCTATAATATTTAGCATCATCAACTAAATTTAAAAAGAAAAAATTGTTAACATATTATCTTATTTAAAAAATCCTCCATATAGTTATGAATAATGATAAAGTGATTTTTTTATAAATATTGAAAAAAAAATGTTATTACTTATGTTTAAAATATTAAAATGATAATTTGATTGAATTCCACCATATTCCATGTTAAATAGTCAACTACAATATATCTAGATTACATAAACTAATTATAAACATTTTAAAATAATAGTATTATTAATGTTCATACAATATAGTATGTAGGAGATGTGAAATTCATTCCATGCTTAACATTGAGTTGACATGTGTCATTACAAAAAATATTAATAATAAAAAAAAAATCAGTGTTGACCATAAATAAAATATTTCAATATCCACCTTAAGTAAAATACTAAGAATAAAGAAATTATTATTTCATTGATAGACACTTTCTACTTACCACTAAGAGAAATGTGTAATTCAATACTTTATATAGAGTTTACATGTGACATTTAAAAAATATTCATAAGACAAATAATATCTCTCTATATATATTTATTTGTATTGTGCCAAAAGACACGTTGTACAATGAAGTATGAAGATTTTAAATTCTTTCAATGCTTAGTATAGAGTTAACACATGTCATTTAAAGAAATATTAGTAACAAGTATAAGTATATATATATATATATATATATATATATATATAACAATTGAAATTGAATTAAAATGAATGGTGTGTTGAGTTTGAGAGAAATGTGCAGTTTTATTATTGCTCAACAATTAGCATAGATCCATCTTAACTCCAGATATTGAGATGCAAATGTTTTTTTAGAGTATAAAATTGAGAAAATGTTTGCATCTGAAAGGATTTGATGTCTCCCTAAACATAATAGACATGATAGATCCAAAATTAAGATGGATCTATGCTAGTTGATAAAAAATTACTTATTATATAAATAAACAAATTCTCATATATTAATATTTAAAAAAATTCCTTGAAACATGTTTTAATATTAAACTAAATTATTATTATTTTATAAAATTAAAATATCATTATAAATATTTTTATAAAAATACATAATTTTATACATTGGTTGCTAGATGTGTGTGATGTAAAATAGCTTTTTAACTGATGTGTGTGATGTAAAACAGTGTTTGTTTTGTTAAAAGTTTATTTTCTTCCGAGTTAAGAAACTTGTTGATGATCCAAAACCCATCAATTATGATTTTCCTTAAAATAATGATAATGAATCAACCTACATGTATATACAGCAACCAATAATAACCGTTTGAATTACTGGTTTCCCACTAAATTATAATAGATTTTCAGACTATATAAACACAATATATAAATTTCAATGTACAATCATTCATTTCATTTAGTATGGGGCATTCATTGTGTTGTGTGACTCACCAATAACATAAATTGCCGTGTACAGTCAACTTTACTATGGGGACAATCACAAAGTGGTTGATTGATTACGATATAAATATAATTGTACAATGTTTCAGTGAAAATGATATGAAAACTAAATTTTCAACATTGCTGAGCTCGTCAGTTTGGGGTGAGAACATAATGACATTACAAATTTGTCCGTTCTCATCCTCGTCATACGAAACAGTACAAACTCTGCAACAAGTACGACGCTGAAAGTCTCAGGAATGGGCGTTCTGCCTGGATTTGGCAATCAGTGATCTTGAATTTGGTTATCAAAGAGCAGAACGATACACTCAGCTGTTCACAAGGGAGCGGACAGACAGTTCCAAGCTTCTAGCTTATTCAACGATCGCATTCCTACTGCCCTATCTTAGTTTGTGTCTCACTCACTCCCCGCTCACGTACTTCGTCCGTATTAGCAGTGGAGTGCATGTGCTGTGCTTCAATTTCATGTCCGGGCGTCACCCATAGATTCCACCTAACCGCTTGACTTTCGATTTTGACATGTCTTCTGCAAGAGCAGAGCCAAGAATACTACAGAAAATGAATTCATGGCGGTTCATTGCATACACTTAACTAGAATTGAGGTAGAGTACGAGTTTTATGTATGGTTTGTTTGATGTCTTATTCATATATGGACTTTTCAGTGAAGAAAAAACATAAAAAAGATGATGTAATTTGGAGTAAATCAAAAGCAAATTTTATAAATAAAATATGTCACTCACAATGTGGTAATTGTTTAACCATTTTCATATTTATACTCGTATATTTTAATAATTGTATTTGAATTTTATAGAGTTTTCATATTAATGTTGTTGATTGTGATTATAAAGATATTGTAATTAAAATAATTGTATTTGAAGTTGGTTCATTATTTTGATGATGTTTGGCTCATGTCCATGAGGCATCTCAACTTGTATAAAGGAAACATGGAACCATTCACCACTCCATAACATTTGGCATTACAACATTTTACCTCAACCTTTTATGTCCAGCTAAACAATCCCCACTACCATCCATAAGCAAAGGCCTTACATAAAACTCCTAAAGCACCATCTAGCTTCCCTATGTGCATGTCTCTAAACACATGTTTCTATTTATTAGAATTAACGTACTTGATTATTATTTTATTTTTTTTGTAAGTTAGTTGTATTATATATAAAGAGCTTTCCTAGACCAAAAGGAGGTACAAAGTACAGAGAATATTCGTGTTGTAGTTACTAGACTGCCCCAACAAAGGGGAAACCAGTCCAGCCAGCATATAGGTCAAACATAAGTGGTAGAATAGTCTAAATGTACTGTTTGAGATGACTGGATAGCAACAAAAAAGTAGAAAGACTAGAGAAACTAGAAGTGCACTCATGACCTCATACACTTGGCAGATGAACTGGCCAGGTGACGTGGACCGCCTCGGACCACGGCTCGTCCTCAACATATGTCACTCCATCGTCCCACCGCTTCCCCTCGTCCACGCTTCCCTTGGTCCTGTCGACAACTGGGGCGGTATCCTGCAACGCGCAACATGCTGTGACCATCTCCTTTGCCATATCCTCGTGCATGACTTGGTTCTGCCCATTCCCATCTGAATGTTGTGCCTGGGAGTTACACTCGTTGGTTACATCATCGGGTTCCTCCACCGAAGCCGCACCTGGGAGGTCCGTGGGGAGAGCCTCTTGAAGAGAGGTAAGGAGATGGAGAAGGACATCTACCTTCTCGTCCACGGCCAACAAACGGAATTGAAGATCCTCTACCCCCTGGCGGAGTTCAAAGACCAGGCTGAAAAGGATTGCCAAGCTGTCTCGTAGATGAGTGTCAAGGAAAGGGTTCGGTGGTTGATTCTCGCACGGAGGAGGTTCTTCCATAGTTTTCCCAGCAGAGTTCGGATGTGGTGGAAGAGGAGGCCCGAACACTGGAGAATTAGGAGGAAGGAAAGAGGAAGAAGACGATAGCTTAGGGACGATGGCGAGTCTATCAAAATCCGAGATAGCAATAGCAGGTGGCAAAGGAGGAATCAGCTCGGGGTGAGTAGAAGGTAATGCAGGGGGTGAAACCGAGGGGCGGCGAGGTTTCCAAGGGGAGCCTCTGCGCGAGCATCCTCGAGGGCGCGGAATAATTCTCGTCAAGTGGCCGGAGAAAGGCGCTAGGTGCAACAGGGAAAGGACGACGGTCTGAAGCTGAACCAGAGCGGTGGTGTGCATGCCAATCCTAGTGAGTTTCGACAAAGGCTGTAGAGGGGAGAGCCAAATGAAACCTGCGCAGAGACAGATGACGAACGTGAAGATTGTGGCCATGATATGAAGCTTGAGAGGAGGAATGAGCTGATTAAATGTCACATGCACCATGGTAATGGCCATTTAATGTTGGTTTGGGGTGGCGGGCGATGGCACGAGCCCGTCACATGGCTCTGTGCCTCGCTCGCTATGCCTTACCTCCACGTCGCGCCAGGTGTACCACAATAGCACCCCATCCGGGGGACGTACTTGATTATTTTTAAAAGACATTACTTGCATAATTCATAGAGATCTGAAATGTAGAAATATATTTGTGAATGGTAATACTAGTGTTGTGAAGATCGGGAATATGGGTTTTGTTCCTATCGTGGCAAATGATCATGTTGTGCACACTATCATTGGTACACCAGAATTCATGGTGACTCCATAATTATATGCAAAGGATTATAATCAACATGTAGATGTTTATTCGCTTGGCGTGTATTTACTGGAGACTTTGACGATTCCTTGCAATGGGTGCAATAAAGTTCCTTAGATTTGTAATAAGGCGAGTTTTGGTATAAGACCTACATCATTGCAAAAGATTATCATTTCAAAAATGAAGCAATTTATTGAAAAATGTTTGGTGGCAGTGTGAATGAGGCCTTTTTCTATAGAGCTTCTAATGGGCCCTTTTTTTTTATAGGACTCCAAGTGAGCTCCTAGTAAATACACATGCTAGACTCTCTACTCTCTATCGAAATGAACTTGTGTAAGAATAGTTTGTGCTTTGCTACAATTTTTTGCAGTTTAATGCAAACAAATCACATAATGTAGTATCTAATTTCCAGAATAGAGTGTTGGAATTTTGTACCAAATGTTAACTTGAAGTCTAAAGTATAAACTATATATAAAAATGCATCAATTACACTCCAGGATGCTCGGATTTAATAATATTACAAACATTTCTAGATGATAAAGTGATCAAATATCAATACAAGTAAAATTAGCATCAATGTTGTTTATATCTCTCTTTTAAAAATATTTTATAGTAGTTATAAGTAACACAAAGTTAAAAGATAAAATAATTATAAAATACTTGAAACTTTAACAATATATTATGTATGCAGAGTCTAAAGGAAAAATAGAAATGAAAATGGTTACTCCACTTTTTGAAAAGTTTGAATAGAATTGGACACATCTAGATATTAATAACTATTAACAATGTCATATGTATAAATTAAAGTCTTGAAAACCATTTTAAAATAAATTAATAAATAAAAATTGTGATATATTAGTCCTATCCATAAGAGTTTATTACACTCCAAAGTATAATTGAATTCTAATAGGGGTGCTCTTTAAGACTTTTAAGTAAGACATTGTCAAAGCTACTTAATATTATCTAATTAATTTTAACCTAATCAATACCAATATTATATATATTTATATAATTAGATAAATAAAAATTTTATACTAAATTTGAACTTCATTTAAAATTTGAAATTTACACAAATAGCTTTTGAAAATAATGTATAATTTTCATAACCTTATATGTAGCATTTACATTTTTTTTTTTCACTTTTCATCCCAACATTAAATTATATTAAATAATGATAATCTTTTTGAGACTTTTATTGATAATATTTAGGAATAAGCACAGTTTCCTAATGATCCAACTTTAGTTTAACCTTTAGATATGGGTATATTTTCACAATGATCCAAATTTAGTGTATGGTGGAAGGATGCCCATATCTTTTTTTTCCAATTCTAAATTGATTCAAATCTTCAAAATCGTGATCAAATAAGAACTGGAATTTTCGAAATAACTCAATTGTAATATTGAGAACTAATGAGAAAATAGTCTACTATAAGATTACAATTGAGAGAAATCCTAATCACACCTATATTAAGTAAAAATTATTCATATAATATTTAAAGTAGTTGTCATCATCCAACTAAAATCATTTTTTAAATTTGTTTAACCTTATCCAACTAAAATTAATTCTTTAATTTTGATCTAAAAGTATTTGTTTAATTTATTTAACCTCATCAATGTTTATTAAAGTGTTTTTCAATTATTCTATGTAGTGTGTTAATAAGTGGAGAAATTCAATTTTTAAGGTGAGCTTTTATTTTCTTCAAAATTTTAGTGATTTGATTTGTCTTAAAATGAGCCAAAACCTCTATAAAAAAAAGTTTAGTTGTCAAAGTTCTTATCAATATCTTATCAATTAGATGAAAGATATTTGATTTGAAAAAGAATTTCTAATATGCTTGAACGTTTTGGAAGTTAATAAGTTAGTCTCTCTATCATTTTATTGTAAAAAACTTAAAATATCCACTTTAAAGCTAAATCATAATTAATTTGAGCCATCTTAACCACTAATCTATCAAATATATCTCTCAAGGTGAAAATATATAGATTGGGGGTTAAGATGGATCTATGTTGGTTTAATACATTAATACTAACAAATATTAATATTATAAAATATATTAATATATTTTTTGATTTATTAGAGCCTCCATATATATTATGACCTCCACTACATTATTTAATTTATGTACTAATTAAAGCTACCACTACATTATTTAACTTATGTATTAATTAAAGCTAGGGAAAATCAAAACAAAACAAATTTGAACCAATATATATATATATATATTTTAATATATTAATATATATTCAAATATTTCATTTTTAAAATATATTAGAAAACTAATGATATACCATACTAAACTAATTATTACGACTTCCATATATTAAGTGGACTTTATTATTATTATTGTTATTATTATTTGAGTAGATTTTATTATAATAACAATAATAATTATAGATATCCCCTCAATGGGGTGTTAGTGAGGAACATGTGTCACGAGGGCGGGGACGATGCCTTCCAGCGTAAACCAGCCACAAGAATAGCGCATGCCCCTACCCTCCTCCCACACCATGAACTTAAACCACCTTCACTCATACCATAATGCCATTAACGCTCCAAGTGCGCTCTTCTCTTCCTTCTCGTCCGAAAAATGGATTCACCATTACTGTGGTCACCTCTACGCATGTGCATCCTCCCTCTACAGTCGCATTCATGTCATGGAGCTCACTGAAAAATTCTTCATCTTTTTCTCTTCTCACTAGATCCATGCCGCAGTCTGCACCATTCCCTGGCACTCACCTGCTACAATTGTCATTTCCCTATGCCTGCTCACCTTCGCCTTGCCTTGGTCATGCCTTGACTGCAGGGGAAATCCAAGGGAGGATTGGCCTAGTACCAAAAAAAGTTGAGCATGGCCATTCGGCCTCAGCTTGCTCCCACACATTCGCATAGCTCGTTTCCTTCCTTGCCCTCCTCCTCTGGTCAATCCTCTCAGAGCCACAATGGCCTCCAACCTCTTTCCTCACCCTGGGCTTGCCGAGTTGAGTGATTCGACCTCCTGGAGAATTCACTGGGATTTTCCCCAGGGCCATTGTCGAACTTGGCCTCTTCCTCACAACTTTCCTTGGTCATCCCCCCCAATTTGCCTGAGAACTCATCTCATGTGCCACCGCTAGTGAACTTACCACCATTCCAGTCTCCACATGAGGACACCTTCGTCCATCGGAAGAAACCTCAGGAACATCCCCACTCCTATTCAGATTTCACTACCCTTGCGAAATTCCAAGATGACCTTGCAATTCTGCAAAACTTGGTGTTAGAGGTTCACAAGGAGGTGGATGACTTGCAGTTTCTCCTAGAGGTCCTAGACAAGAAGGCGATGCAAATTCTGTAGTTTCTTTCCTCTTTGCACGACTCTCGACACCCCACAGAAAAGGCACCCAATGCACCAGCGACCTCAACGATGATCTTGAGTTGACTCTCCAATTGTCACTAGTGGACGACGCGACAACAAACTCAGCTTCGAATCTCCAGGAGCCTACTTTGGATACTGTGGCATGTAACATGTCGATGACATGAGCTATGACATATACACATTTGTGAGACTACTTGGTTTGTTGTTCGTTATGCTTATATTTTTCCACCTATATTTTCTATTAAATTTTGTTTTGAATGTCTTACATATGTCCTAGAGGGTCTAGAAGCATGGGCGAATTGGTTTCCCCACAGGACGATTTCATTCCAATTGGTTAGTTTTGTTATATGAATTTATATCTGAATTTGTGTTTTTGATTTGGAAGGCTGGCTAAATTGGTTTCCCTCTGGGGAAATTCAGTAACTAAAGTCCTTGAACAAACTTGGCGATACTGTAATGTTTTGCTCTAAAAAGCTTTATATATATATATATATATATATATATATATATATATATATATATATATATATATATATATATATATATATATATATACTTACTTACTTACTTACTTACAAAATAATAATAATTATTATTATTATAACATAACATAACACTTAACACTTTAAACCTCTACATTTCCCTTATAATGGGCTCTATGAAAAATGATCCAAAAACACTTTAAAATGTAGAGATTATTCATATAAAAAAAAGTTATTTCACCATTATAAAAAAAATTAAGGTATTTACATGCTCTATGTTAATCAAAATTAATTCTTAATTGTGTTATTAGAAAAACACTACATTACTCAAGACATTGATAAAATTATTTTTAATTAATAACTTTATTGTATTAATTTCATTTAATTCTTAGTTAAGTTTAGAGGGGGAATTTTCAAATTGAGCTTAAAATTAATTTCTAATAATTTTACTATATTAATTTCATTCATGTTTATTAAAAATATGTGGGAAAAAAATTTCAAATTAAATTTAAATTATTTTTAAAAAATAATTGGAAAAATTGTAGTGACAAAGAAAATACTCACCCCCCATATCTCTCCATATCCCCCAATGGTTGGTATCACATTTTATTTATTTAAAAATAGAAAATACATTCATGTATTACATCATTTGGCCATAACCACATTCATATCTACATTATGCATAAATTAAACTGGGGACTATAGTGGGGATATTACATTCCCCCTCCCTTAAAATTGTGCATTGTCCTTAGTTCACACCACCATGTCTAATACATATACAAATTTAGATCACATTACAATATTTAGAAAAGAAAACAATTATGCAATCTTTTTTACCCTCCAACAACAATCGTGACTAAAATCTCATATTTCTCTCAACATGTTGAACCAAGGAATGTTTCTCCTTCACTATTCTCAATCCATTAGGCTACACACCATTCTTTTATCAAGGTTTTCAACATAGGTGACCAGGATTCTGAGATGTGTTTTTGAAACTCTATCTACCCAAAATAGAGTCTTACAATTTCAATTTATGTTTCCTTTAAAATTGACAAACAATCGTGAGTATTCCTCCCACATAGTTTCTTTGTGCTCCCATGTTCCATATTCAGTAATGTATTAGGTCCATTGAACATTTACCAACCCCATGTATTTTTTCCTGAGCACCTTGACTTTTTGGTCCAAGATGCATACTGGCTCCACCCAGAAATCCCCGTCATTTTCCACCTAGATCATGGTCCAATCAATTATGTGGTTAGAGTGAGGAATATATTTATTTAATAATGATGCATGAAATACATTATGCACTCTCATGGATGTAGGCAATGCTAGAATGTATACAATTGGCCATATCTTCCATAAGATTGCAAAAGGCCCATAATATCTTATTGACAACTTTGGGAAACAACCCAATCTTAGTGAACTTCTTTTCACTTTAAATTTTAAAAAAAAATGTTGACCCACTTTAAAATCTCTAAAAACTCGGATCGTGTCTACATAACTTTTCTTCCTATCTTGGGTAGCCTTTAAAATTTTCCTAATCTTTGATATCTTCTCTTCTATTTTTATCAACAAATTCGGCCCAATGACAACTATTTTTGTTGGGTTATTTCAGCTCACTGGTGTGTTACACTTTCTTCTATACAATGTTTCAAATGGGCTCATTTTTAATGATGCTTGATACCCATTATTGTAATAAAACTCTACTAAGTGGATATAATCTTCCCACTTTGATGATTGGTCCATCACATACATTTTGATCATGTCTTCAATGATTCGGTTAGTCCTCTTTGTTTTGCCATATGACTCTGGGTGATACATTGTACTGAGATTTAAGTTTTTTCCAAATCATTTGAACAAACCTTTCCAAAAATTATATGTGAATTTTGGATCTTTGTCTGAAACAATTTCCTTATGCACCCCATGTAGCTTGGAAACCTCTTTCACATAGATATCTGCAATATTTGTTGCCTTGTATTGTCTTCACGGGAATAAAATGTGTTTCATTGGTTAATTTATCTACTACCACCATGATGGAATCATGTTGCTTCACTATTCTAGGCATCTTTGTAATAAAATCAATTGTAACCACTTCTCATTTCCACTCAGGAATGAGAAATGGTTGTAGCAACATCACTCAATGTCTATGTTCTGTTTTCGCATTTTGGCATTCTAGACACCTAGAAATATAATGAGTCACTTCTTTCTTCATTCTTATCCAAAAGTATTGGATTATTACAATTGCAATTGTAACGCCCCATATTTTGACATTAGACAATTAGAACTTTGATATTACTCATATTACTAATTCAATACTTACTAAATATTTGAACTTAGTTAGACTAATATAGACATTTGAGATGTGTTTATCTAGACCTATTTATGTGTTTCATAATGCTATTCTTATTGTTATATGTTCATAATGATGAATAGTTACGATAATTGTTCAAACAAGCAAATTTAAATGTGGAATTTTGGTACATGGATACCAGTTGAAGTTTTGTGAATGCATAAGAGATGCAAGGCATGATTAAAAAATAAACATACATTTCATAATTTAATGTCAATATAGATATGGATTCTTATACAAAATTGTGATGTATATGCATGGAGATGACTTATTGGTGAACTAACCTACGGGTTGATGAGTCATGTGATAGCCAAATGACTATAGTGTTGAGGTAACTCGGATGTCACAGACATAAAGAAGATAGTGTATGATATAAGATGCACTTACTATTTAAATTATGATTCAAGATATTGCTATGATTTGTGGTAAGTGTGGTTTTGACAAGAAGCACAACTTGCCCAGAGTAGTTGTTTGATGACATGACTCTAAGATCAATAGTTGTACAATATGGATTTATGTAGGGTGTTTACCCTATTTCTATGAGGAGGGGTGATCTGAAAATAGAAGGCTGACTTGTTATGCTATGCAAGCACCCTCTACTTCATAAAAATAAACGTTACAGGACCTTGCTTCATGTGTTAAAATATGCAAGATAAACTTATGTGTTAAGTTCATGTATCTTCTTGTAAAT